>VDFB02047807.1:0-32526 GCA_007258455.2 Sequoia sempervirens | reverse complement strand
AATAATTCTTAACTATATAGTTTCTCCCAAGATCAAGCCCACTTAGGATGCTATTCCATTTGTAAAAATATTTATCAAGTGTTTTACTTTATGATCCATTCATTATAGAGATCTATAATTAATTTATTATTATGCAAATATTTTTTTCACAAGACGAATGGGATTAATTTTTGGAGAAAACTATTACTATATGAATTTGACACCTTAGATTACATTAAAATTTGAATGAATTTACATCTCTCTTGAAAGGAAACTAAATTACAAGGAAAAATTTAGCCAGCTCAAGGATTCATCTACCATACATTAATGTGTGTATACCTTAGTTGTTTGTTGTGAATTTATTACACAAAAGGACTTACATACTAGAATATATAAGTGAGTTTAATATTTGAAAGATAACAATATTTATGTATGTAAACCCTAAATTAGTTTTCCATGGTATGAAACTTGGCTATATCCACTCACTTTAAACATCTAATCATGTATTTTTTAATGATTATTTTTTAAATTAAAAATTTTTCATTATAAAAGAATTAGAAATGAATAGGGTTAGGAAGAAGTAAGGTTAACTAATCCTTTTTTATATAATTATTGGTTAATAGTATATAGATTCCTAATTAACTATCTTTTATTTAATAAAACATTGTCAAAAAAATGTAAAAAAAGTGCAAGCTTCAATTGATTAATATAAGAAACCATCATATACTCATTCAGTGTAATTCATAATTGAAAGGTTGATTTTTTTTGCTTCTATACTTCGGAGATAGAATAAAAATCTTCACACTCTCTCATTCAAGGAAAACCCTATAGATGATCTCAATCTAAGATATGCAAAGGAGTTCAAGAGATATTGCAATAGGGTTTTCCTAGGGTTTGTTACAAACTAAAGAGGGGTTCACCACCAAGCTAGGGCTTTGAAAGACTAATGAAATGCAAGATGTAATGCTTAACCCTAATATGATGCAATACTTCACTATATGGCCTAAAAATGTATGTAAATTAGAATAGAGAACTGCAAGATCAAAGGTGTGCACACGGAAACCTGAATAAGATTGGAATAAGCTCTAAAAAATTAAAAATCATAAAATTAGGGAATATTGGGACTCATACTCCACTTTGTGTGTATTAGTCCCAAACTAGGTTTTCTGGTCTAGAACAAGTTTCTAGCAGTGTAGATTCTGAATGTGCAAAAATCTAGAATTTTTTCCTATAGTGGGACTCATACTCCACTTCTGGCATATCAGTCCCATTCCCCTTTTTTGGGAATTCAAAGTTTAAATATGCACTTCAGCCTCTGCTCTTCTCTTCTAAATTGGTTTCCCAATATGAACTTGTAAAAAGACCTGCAAAATAGAATATATACCTGATTTGCTTATGGGGGGTTTTCCTCGGTCAAACCCCTAGTTTGGTAATTAAACCTTGATAGAAATAATGAATCTTGAATGTAAATGTGAACATAAACCCTAACCTTAAGTGTGTCTAAGATTAGGAAATCTGAAAAATGTAATGCAACCCTATTCTAATATGTAAGAATGAGATGCATGAATGAAACTTGAATGTAACAAATCACTTTGAGTGATGTCAAATCACTCTAATAATTCATGATGATGCATGTACCTTCCTTAGGCTAAAAGTAGAGTGATAATGGAGGATGGAATCACTTAGGAAATAAGTCGTTAGGCTTGGCTTGATGGCTAGTTGCTTCTCCCCAACCTAGAATTCATTGTTATTCACCATAGGAAACCATAATCAACCCTTGGAAATGCTAGATATTGAATGAAAGTGAGCTTGAAGACCTATAAGAATAGTTTAATGTTGCTCC
Source organism: Sequoia sempervirens (assembly GCA_007258455.2). Taxonomy (NCBI): domain Eukaryota; kingdom Viridiplantae; phylum Streptophyta; class Pinopsida; order Cupressales; family Cupressaceae; genus Sequoia; species Sequoia sempervirens. The sequence goes on along the minus strand of VDFB02047807.1, from coordinate 30,704 downwards.
AAGACTTCAACTTTACTTGACCTTGAAACTTGAATGCTCTTGTGAAAGAATTCTTGAAAACTTTTGAATACTTGGATCTTGAAATTGCTCTTAAAGCTGCTTGCTTAGATGAAATAATGACTTATAAGCTTGTTTATATAGGCATTTACACCTAATTTACCATTATTCAGATCTCAAAAGTTGACATCAACCAAAATTTTGAATTAAAAAGTTGAATTTCTTGCTCAAACCGTAAAAAGGCCCCAAATGGGACTCATACGCTACTTGTGGCATATGGGTCCCACCTAGGAGGACTCATATGCCCAAGGTGGTATATGAGTCCCACCCTAGAGTTTTTGGGGTGGTTTGTTATAAATTTTAGTATTTTTGATTATTTTGTCAGGTTTTTAGTTGAAATAAGCCTCAAGATCCAAAATAAAGGGTCTTAGGGGCCTATTAATGATGATATAAAGGGGTATTTAATGCAAGGGTGCTAAAATAAGTCTAAATTAAGTGTGAAATTGCACTACTTTCAAGAGTGTACAATTTTCTATACTACAATAACAAAAATCCACTATTGATGAGAAACCATGAAGTAAAATTAAAATAACAACTCTTATGATAAGATATTTTCCAATATCAAAAAAACTTCTTTAAAAAAGTATAATTAATGGCCCTTATAGATAAGAAGATACCAAGAGTTTATTACAATATAATAGTTAGAAATCATCCATCATTAATGTTCAAGATATTAAAAAATAGAATATTATAAAGTCAAAGTATACATTATATAATTATAGAAAATATGCACTCTAATTCTTAGGATACCATTTTCCAAAACTTCAAAATACACTGAGTATCCAAATGTGCGGATGATGCCAAGATTTAGTTTTTGGAGCACTACCGAATTTTGTGATATATCATGTTTAGCCAACATGATCTCAATTTGAGGTCTCATCATATTTAATGGTCACCTTTCCTACTTACCTTCTCTTATACCGTATTTTATATATATACAATAAATAATTTATGTATCACATCCTAATTTGATGTTTACATATATTTACATATGAAACTATGAGACTTGAAAGTTGTCAATACTCTTGCATACACTATCTTCTTCCTTAAAATTCATTTCTCATATTGGTTGAGCACATTCCTAACCTTCACCATATTATTCATAATATCAAGCTTTTAATTTCATATTTCATGATTTAGGCATACAAAAGTAGTCTTCTAGAAAATATATCGCATTTTCATAACGTATTTTAAAATTCCTTTATCAATATAAAATCATCCCATCAATTTCTATAATAATGCCATTTCTTCATATTTATATCTTGTACTTGATGTTTAACCATTTTTATTTCATCCATGAACTCATCAACTAAATGCTCTTTTAAGTGGATAGATTCAATTCACTTTCTTGGATTCATGATGGACTAATAATCTAATATGTTTTCTTTCTCCAATATTGGACATCTATTTTATCAATTTTCATGAGCCTAAGAGAGTGTTTCTCAGTCAACTTCTTTTCTTTCTTACAAATTCTTCTTTTAATTTATTAATTTTTTTTTAGGATTTTAAAACATATCCATGGATTTATAGCCTATCCAATCATCTTATTTCCTTGCTCAACTAGCTTCGTTATATCTAATCTTTATTTACCCTATATATTATTTTTTATTATCTATATAAGAAGCCTCTTGCTATGCAATTATGACAATATTAGTAAGAGTACCATCTACAACTTGTAAAGAAGTGGTTATTTATTTGATATTTTTGAAATTTAACAATCTACTCATTCAACTATCTTTTTATTTTTGTCCTTTTGAATCATTACCACCACTATAAATATAAAATTTTACATTTTTGCTATTTATTAGTCCCTAGTTTACTATCATAAATTGATACTTATACTCTAATAATATTTCAACCCTAACTCTCTATCATCATTTTCTAGCACATGGGTGGATATTTTAGTGGCCTAGGACCTTAAGGCATATATTTTGATTGAAAATAATAATTTGGACTTGTTTATTGCATTAGGCTTGCCAATTTTACTTAACACATCTTGTAAATTAATAATGGTAGTTATTGAGCTATAGATTTCTTCTTTTAATATTAATATTTGACAACTATGGTGGGTATGTGTAGGATCATCATGGAAAAAATAGGCCCTTAAGTGGCAAAAAATTTAGAAAAATCAAAGTTAGGCAACTTGATGTAAAAATTTGAATAAGTTATCTATGTTATTTCAAAAATATGTAACAATAGAATCTGTAGCAAATTGAATGTAGTTTCTAAACTACTAGTTTGATTTTATTTTTTAAATCTATTTGGTGAAAATTTGAAATTTCAATGCAATAGTACTTAAATTTCAGTGGAAAAAATAAGAAGTGTCTGTCTAACCACCCTAACCACAATAAAATGTTAATATTTTTTATAAGATTTTAGATATAAGTAGAGGACTCATGTCTAGATGTGATGCATATTTTTTGAAATTTTTTCCAGAAAATAATTAATTATGATTTTTTAATTACAACTTTTAAAAATTATAAAACTCATATGTCTGACCACCTTAACTTGGTTGAAACTTCATGAATATTTTTTTTTAATCCTAAAGTATGCAAAGCATAGAATGTGATGAATGTTTCAGATTCAAAAATGTGATACCATTTGAAAGCTATAGATTTTTTTCAATTAGCCTATCGATCGGACTTTAGTCATAATTCAAATAGAAAATCAATAATAATTATTTATTAAATTCAAAGTAAAACACAATTTATATTTGTGGAAAGCTAAGAATCTCCTTTAAAAACCCTTTTGTTTCATCAATTTTGGGTAAAAAAAAATTCATCAGCCACATACCTTACACATACCCATAATATCGCGACTTTTTGGCCCATCATGATCCTGCACATACCCTGGTACTAGAGATGATGGATTAATTATATTTTGTTCATTTTTTCCTTGTTGGAAATAAATATTTCCTTGAGAAAATTTCTCAGCCACACATTTTTTTGTACTACCTACTGATAAATTTTAGACCATTTGATCAAAATTTCTTGTCATTGATCCTTTGTGGGAGCTACTTTTGGTTGAATTTGGTTAATTGTGTTCATTTTTACTTGGTTCTAGCTAATTCTTATAGTAATGGCTCTTTTGTTGGTTTATCAATTTGTGTCTCCACTATTTTTACTTCCAAGTTCCAAAGTTGAAACTAGTTGAGTCCTTACTATGTATGGAATACTTTGTTAGGCCTATTGTAGTACCACATTATCTTCCTTTTCTTGTTCTTCATGAACATCCATTTTTGGTGTACCTTATTTTATTTTATTATTTTTCTCTCCTGCGTCCACTTGTATAGGGGTTTCTTCAATTCCTAAAGCTTATATGTTGGATATATCCTTTGTAGACATATTTATTTAGATATCCTCTAGTACAAGATCTAAATCCTTAATGACTTGCTTCTCAATAATGCATTGATTTAAAATGATCGAATCATATTTATTTATTTTATTTGTTATCATATGAACATGAAATAATGATGAGTCACAAATATTGTTTTAGTCTTCTTCAATATTCAATATCTCTATTTATTTTTAATTTATTGGAGGCTTGTTAATTATCTCTCTATGAAATACTCCTTGTGCCTCCATATCTTTTATTACATTAGATAATGAAAGTGGGGAAATGGTTGGGACATCTCTTATTAGTGAACTAATTGAAGTAATTATGGTTCCTTGATCATGTCCACATATTTATTGAGAATATTGAATGTTTGTTTGGAGTGTTGGTGTAACTAGAGATCTTTATAATTGTATAGCAAAAACATAAATATATGATGAAGATGAAGAAGTGGATGCCATTCCAAAATCCAAGTGTAACCTACTCCTATACTACCTTTTTTTTCCTACTAAGGGGTACCATATCTTTCTCTACTCTTTCATTCATTACAATTATTTTTTTCATTTATATTTTATAATTTTTTTCTTTAGATTAATTAGCTTTCTTCATTTTATTTTTCTTGGAGGAGTGCAATTATTTTTTGCTTTTCATTAGTGCATTTTAATTTGATGGTAATATAGTTTTCTCACTAGTTTATTTTCCCTTCACCTTCCTTTTATAGGTATATTGAATGCAAGCATGACAACTTTGGGTTTTAATTATTTCCTTTTTGTCTTTATCCATGTCATACTGAAGTTGAACACATTTTGGATATTTCATATATATATGAGACACTATGATCTCTCTAATTTGGCAAGGGAATGTGATATTTATAGATTATCATTATTATAAGTTTTTCATAACACTATCTTGTCATAAAAAACATGAATTGGTACTCTATGGATGTCAAATGTTTTCATTTGATATGTAATTAATCTACAATAATTTATTTTCTAATGTCATGATCATCATTTGAATATAACCATAGGTATTAAACTAAGGCATATTATTTACTTATGATCCAAGTGACTTCTCTACTCTATAATAAGGATCAAAATATGTCTTGTATAGAAATGATGTAATTTGTGCAATCAAAGTTTTATATCAAATTCTCTAGCATGTATGGCAATGAGGAACATGTATAGACTTGAATCATTATACATAATTGAACCCCAGCTCAATACTTTGACTCCAAAATTTTGTGAGGTTTACATAGCTACCTAGTTAAAACTCTAGCAATATAATTGTATTCTTGGATATTTCATCAATTTATATGGAAAACCAAAGAAATTTTTAACTCTAATATGAAAATTTAAGAAACTGGGTAAACCAATTACCATACTTGCTCACTAATTTTTTCATTTGATGATAATGTTTTTCTTTGTTATCCTTCTAGCACCATAGTGTGAAAAACATAGTAAAGGAATTATTAACCCTTTTGTAATTAATTATGGAATTTTTATGCTTGGTCTATAAATAATGGGAATAAACTAGCACCAAATTTGGTTTTGAACCCATGAGACCATTTCTATTTAATCCAAGGAATGTGCCTCTTTTAGCCAATGAGTATACCAAGTATGAAATCATATAAAGTATCCTTGTTTCCTCTACCTTAGTAATTTTTTCATAAAAAATATAATTTATTAGTTTATCCCAATAGATAATGTTTGTACACTTCAAAATAAATTTAATATATAGATGCATTGAAGTATAAAAGGTATATTTTTAGTAGCCTCATAACTCTACTTAATAGAGTAATCATTTCCCCAATTTCTTGTTGAAGATCACTTCTCAATAAATTCTTGGGGATTTTTAAAATTTTAGTTTAGGTATTTCACATCCATCTTGAATTGATATGCGTAAGATATTTATTACTATTATTTTTATAATTATCTTCAACACATTTTACCTTTATCATTGCAATGATAACATAAACAAGGATATGATTATTTTTACAATAGTGTCTAGTGTAAGGTTTGCTATGAATTTACTTTTTACAACTATACATATTTATCTATGGTTATTATTCAATCACAAACCTTTACTAACCTAGAATATTGCATCAAATTGGGGAATCTTGCAGTCTTGTCAATTCCATTGTTAACCATCATTATTCCTCTACTAGCCACATTAGGACTAACCATTCTTTGTCTAAAATATTTCATGTTAATGTGGATCAAGTTATTTTTCTAAAATATTTTCCCATGTAGAGTTAATTTTAGATGTATGTGTCACTCCCTTGAACTCACACTTTATTTTCTTAACTTGAGACATCAACTCCTACACACCAAAGAAAGGAATACTTATCACCATTTAATTTTTGTTTATTACATTATTTCTAAAAATATGAGGAAACTATAAATAAAAAATTAGAGATTTTGATGTGATAGTAGGTGAATATGTAGAAGAAAGAAATAAAGGTAAGATAGGATGACAATATAGATGTAAAGAATAATATGGAAGAAGTTACAACAATATATAAAGTACTTGAGAGATATGCACTAATCAAGAAAAAGTTCTATATTTTGCATTTTTGAAATATAGATACAAGGAGTGTGATCAAACTAATTGTATAATAAAATCATGTGTTAATTGTATCATAAGAGTAGAAATTATAACATAAGATATGCTAATAAATATGAAAGAATAATGTATGTGGTGGCTCAAATATTTCATACTTGGATGATATTAAATAAATAGAAATAGATAAGTTTAGGGTAACAAGTAGTGCCAACTTCTATGTAACTTCACCAGAATTAGTTAAAATATTTGTAAGGTTGGTAGGATTGAGGTTTGAGGTTTTTGATTCACTTTTCTTCAAGGAGGATTTATTTTAGGTTTGTAGTCTTGCAAAGACCATATACCCGAACTTGAATTTTATCTCTATCTCATGACAATCTACATATGTTTTCTATTGATTTTAGCTATATGAGATTATTCTTTAGTGATTTCAAGATGTATTCATCTTGATCTCCTATGACCCTATTGTTAGTCAAAATAAGGTCAAAAAATCTTCAATATTAATACCCATACATGACCATGACAATGCAATCCATATAATTATGTGATTAGTAGTGTTACAAAAATGCTCAATTAGATGGAGCCATTTTTTGCATGCCTTCTAATGAAAACAATATAATTTATTAAATATCCCTCCACACATTTTTTCATAGTCTCATTTTTACTATTTATTTGGGGGCAATAGCTAGTGTTGGGCATGAGCTTCATTCCCACCAAATAAATAGATCATTTTGAAATAATATCAAGAATTGACTATCTTTGTCACTCATGATATTCTTAGGTAGTCCATGAAGTGTAAACATTTCCTTGATAAAGGTTTAGAAACGTGTGGTGCTTTAAATTCTAAGAAAGTAACAAAGAATTGCACAAACTTTGTGAGCCTATCTAAAATCACATATATACAATCCTTACCTTGCACTTTAGGAATTCTAGTGATAAAATCCATTAAAATAATCTCCAAGCTCTACTCTAAAATGAGTAAAGGCTATAAATTCCTATTGAGAATGTTTGTTCTATTTTACTTGGAAAATTATAGATTCCCTAATTTTTTAAAAAAAATCATCCTTGGTTGCTTTACACTTTAATCACTCCTTGACTTGCAACATATGTCCTAATATATATATGGTGTCCTACCAAGGGATTATCATGAACTAATTTCAAAATATTTCCCTTCATTCTTGATTCCGACACTAAATAAAGGGTATGTGCAAGATCATCATGGAAAAAACAAGCCCTTAAGTGGCAAAAAATTCAAAAAAATCAGAGTTAGGCAACTTGATGTAAAAATTTGAATAAGTTATCTATATTATTTAAAAAATATGTAAGAATAGAATCTGTAGGAAATTGAATGTAGTTTCTAAACTACTAGGTTTATTTAAAAACAAAAATCTATTTAGTCAAAATTTGAAATTTCAATGCAGAGTACTTAAATTTTAGGGAAAAATAAGTAGGTGTCTGTTTGACCACCCTAACCACAATAAAATGATAATATTTTTTATAATATTTTAGATATAAGTAGAGGATTCATGTCCCGATGTGATGCATATTTTTTGTAATTTTTTCCAAGTAAATAATTAATTATGAATTTTTATTACAAATTTTAAAAAATATAATAACTTGTATGTCGACCACCTTAACTTGGTCAAAACTTCATAAAATTCAATTTTTTTAATCTATATTATTCAAAGCATAGAATTTGATGCATGTTTCGATTCAAAAATGTGATACTATTTGAAATCTATAGATGTTTTCAATTAGCCTATCAATCAGACTTTAGTCATAATTCAAATAGAAAATGAATAATAATCATTTATTAAATTCAAAGTAAATCATAATTTATATTGGTGGAAAAATGAGAATCTCCTTTAAAAACCCTTTTCATTTCATCAATTTTGGGTAAAAAGAAAGTCGTTAGCCACATGGGCCATTATATCAGTTACATATTGCCACTTTTTGGCCCATCATGATCATGCACATACCCTAAATTATTTGGTTATAGAGAATAAGTTTGTTGGAAACAATGAGTCAATCATCTATCATCTTCCCTTCCAAAAAATATTGTGAACTCACTCTTAGCATTATCTTCTATGATTTCTATATTCTAATTATCCATAGAAATATGAGATACTGGGAAAAATGTTGGCTTCCTTAACAATGAATTAGTGACTATATTGTTCTTTTATTTAATATTCTCGATATAAATTTATCATATTCTTGAAGTTTTCATACCCAAATTTTTTTATGATCATTATATGCTTCTAACTAAGAAAATATTTCAATTTTTTTTTATCTATTTTGGCCAAAAATCAGCTATCAACCAAGAATTTATTGAACTTGGTCAATGTGTGCATAATGCCTAACATCTCTTTGTCATAAATAAGAATTATCTTATGCTTTCCTCAATTTAAAAATCTTGAATATAATTAGGTGCTCTTTTTTTACATGTATTGCTTTGAATCTATCTCTAGATATATCATAGCCCAAGACAAAGAAAAGAGAAAATCAGGAAAGCTCGTATGGGGCATGAGCTCATTACCTCTTTCATTTTTTAAAAATATCATTGGATTATTTCCCTCCATGTCAAAAATCCTTTTTTCATTAGTTTGGTTAATGTGGTGAATAGTTGAGAGAATACCTTATGAAACATTCATTAGTATCTACAAAGTATAAAAAATACATGTGCTTGTTTCAAGGAATTTGGGGTAGGCCAATCCAAAATATATTATATTTTCCATGTCTACCTACACTCCCTTCACACTGACGATTTAACCTAAGTACATATTTTTTTACTATAAACTCACACTTAGATTCTTTCAAAAAAATATTTTATGCCTCTAGAGTTCCTACCACCTCATTAAGGCACTTTAAGTGATCCTCCAAAATAATTTATATTGATAAGAATGTTATCAAAGAAAGAAAGGAGAAATTTCCTCAATTTTTTGATAAATATCTAATTCATCTATGGCTGGAACTTTCTAGGGTCATTTGTCAAACCAAATTGAATGACTAAAAACTCATAGTGCTCATAGTGGCACTAGGAATTTGTGTTATGGATATCCTCTCTTGGGATGCAAAATTTATGATAGCTTGATCTGAGGCCTATTTGTGACAAATAGATTACTTCGTGAAGTTCATCTATCAATCTTTAATCCTAATATGTGTCTATAAAATATGGATAGTCTTTTTGTTCAATGTTCTATAGTTGATGCATATTCTCAATGTGTTATATTTCTCTACAAGGACTACATAAGAGACGAAGGGACTTGAACTAGGCCTATTGTGCACCATGTCAAAAAATTCCTTAATTGTTTTATTAATTTCCTCCTTTTACCTTTCTGATATGGTAATAAGCTATGGTAATGATGGAATTGCTTCCCTCCTCCAACTCAATAACATGTTTGAAGACTCTACTAGGTAATATCATGAGAGGAATCTCACTAAAAACATGTTTTTTCTCATTCAAGATCTCTTATACATTGGTATGGTATACTTTCTTTCCTTTAGGAGAGTTTTTCAGCAACACCGTGCACCACACTACCTAATTTACATGTCCATTACTAAAAAATATATCCATATTTTTTGTATATATGATCATTGGTACTCCAATTTTCATTCCATGATGTACCACTTTATTTCCTTTATATTGGAGCTTTATTTCCATGTTTTATAAATTCTATGAAATCTCTCCCAATAAATAAATTCTCAAAACAAAATTTATCTCTTTAATGCTAACCACATAGAAATCACCCTTCATATTATAACCTGGTATTGTAAGTTTTAACTAAGGGACCTTCTAGGGCATTAGATAGAAAATATATTGATGATCATCACATTGATGCATTCAAAGATTTTTTAATTTGAGACCTCACCTTGCCAATAAGTCCTAATCTATAAAATCATGAGTAACACTAGTTTCAATGAGTACATTGATTCATTATGCTATCAAAGCCCCATGTGTTTAAAATGGTCATACCTTAGATTATAAGAGATCTTATCAAAGGTTATCAACGATATTTATCCTTCCTCATTTAAATTGCCTTGTTCATTTCCCAATTTGGGTTCTTATTTTCTTTGTACCTTAGGTTTTTCAACTCCCAACTCATCATCACAAACTACCTCAATGTAACTTGCACTTGTACCTTACCAAGAAATCTATGTCTAGTGGATCAATTCTCTTTTCAATTGATTCATAGATTCTCCCTTCATAACTTTCTCTCACCTCTATGTCTTTCCTTGATGGGTTGTTTTAAGGCTATTGTATCTTTTTATGAACATATTTCCTTAGAGGGATAGTATTTTTTATAGAACTTGTTCCTTGAAATACAAGTGTTCAGTGTTAAGGCCCTCTTGATTGCCTCCTATAGAGAAGTTAGTCAAATGCTTTTACCAATATCTTGAGAGACTCCATTAATCCCTCAATGAATATCATAGTAACATTCTCTTTGAGCTATAAGGGACCATTACAAGTAGTTTTTAAAATTCAATCACATAATTCTCCAATAGCCCATATTGTTTAAGAAAATATATTTCACTAAAATGTATATTAGGATCCTTTCTATAAAACCTCTCAATTAGTATTTTTCATAACTCATTGTATCAGTTAACATAGCCATGACCTTGAATCAACAATACATGCTACCACCATTCATGTGAAGTATACTCTAGGTGCAAGGTAAAATAATAAATAGCCTCATCTTTAGTCATAGGATTGAGAGTTAGATATGTGTCTATATTCTATTCCCATACATTTTTGGACCCATTATAGGTGGAAAGTGTCAGCTTCCCCAAGGCATATTATATATATCAATAGAAATATTGAAATCCAAGTTTAATTCCAACATGGTCATTCTTACTTATTTAAATTTATAAAGTCAATAAGAGAGACTTCATCCAAAATTTCCTTTGAAAGGGCTTGGTACTCAATATAGAAAGCTTTAATATCATCAATAATCTGGTTGAGTTTTAGAAAAAAATTCTTTGTATGAAGAAAATTAGGTTAAAATGACCTAACAAATGAAATAATGATGGTCTTTTGGGTATTGGTGGGAGTGATAATGTAGTTGTTAGCTTTAAAAGACCTTCCTTCACCATTTTTTGGTTTAGAAAAATTAATGTTATTATGTATATTATGTAGAATTTATGCCAACATATCAAATATCATATCAAACCTAATTTATACCCAAGTCTTTGAACTCTATCCTATAGATGTTAGGTATCTTCTCTTTTTTTGTTATAATACTCTTCTCTAGCACAATATTAGGAGGAAGAATTTTTGTTTCTTGATTTTTGAAGAGTGCCTCTATTTTATGATTTATCTTTGATTGTATCTAGTTACTCTATCATTGGAATTCATTAAAATTATTCACACAAGGGATTAGCTTTAAAAATAAAATAGGATCACAAGACTAATAGATTTGATACCACTATAACTTCCTATGCTTAATTTTCCAAGCATCAAATGTTAGGGATTCTCAATAAGAAGTATACAAGTAAATTGATTATCCAATGTTTCACTCTTATGAGATGTATGAAGTTATCTGTAAAATTTAAGAGTCAAGAAAAGTAAGAAATAAGTAGCCAAGTAGGGTAAGGCCATAAGTTTGACTTTGATAAAGTAACATAGTAAGAATATTGGGTTAAGATTTAGAAGTTGGGGATGACAAGAGAAGGGTACTTGACGAAGGAAAAAATAAAAATTAGTGAGGAATGAATCAAAGGCATAGAGGAAAGTGCAAGTCTAAAAATATATCTTTTGAATGAACTTATAATTAGACATAAATAGGAAGGCATGCCAAGACAAGGAGCTCTAAAAATCCAACAAGTGGCAAACACTTATAAGATTGGACATACCCCAACTCTAAGAGACTTTGGTAACCTTAGATATACATACAAGAAAGAAGAGGAATAACATATACACAAAATTAGACCAAGGAAGATGTAGGAATTAAGAAATAGGAATTTTGGTCCACAACAAAATTATTAGAAAAAAGGGAGATGACAATGGTTAGTCACATGAAATGGTAGTTGGGAACCTCCATAAAGGAAATAATAATTGAGTGTAAATCAAGAAAAGTTGATATGTATACATCACCATGTCAACCCTCATGTTATTTGATGATTTGAAATGGTCAAGGCCAAAGAACTCTTAAGGTAACTTTAAGAAAAAAATTGGTAACATTGATTTATTGGAGAAAAATGATGTTAGTACAAACCTAATAATTGGCATATATAGATAACTTATGAGTATCATTTGTAAAGCCTATAACATTTCAAAATATAATTTTTTTTGGAAGGTTTTTGAGCCATATAATTCTCTAACTCGTCATCATCATCATGTGCTAACACAAGTCAAAATGGTTTCCTAGATATTTTGGTAAAATAGAGTGTCATTTGACACTATATTCTCCCATCAATGCACCACTCTCACTAGATGGATTGTGTGAGTAGTTAGAGAGTTGAGGACTAATAAGATATTTTCCAATATCCACTAGACACCTATCAACAGTTTTCTCAACTATAAGTTGAGAAGATAAAAGATGACGTGGTCTAAATGAAGGCACCACTATATTATTTTCTAGCCATAAGGGTGGCCTTAGCCTTAATTGAGGTTTATCTAATGTTAGCTTATCTAGTGAAGAGTTTTTTAATACCTTACTAGCCAACATATTGGGTTATGGGTACAAAAGATTCATCTATTGACTTGGGCATGAGTACACAATCATTAATTGTATGATGCAAAATTCCACTATAAGAAATTGTTGGGTAAATTTATATAGATGAACTTCTATGAGAACCACAAGTCACTACCTTGAATCTATAAGATCATTTAGGATTAGAGGTGAATTCCACCTCCTCACAAGCCCTTCTATGGGGTTAATTAGTAAGAAAAAATATATTTCATGATTGAAAAAATGAACAAGATACTCAATAATATTCTCCAAGAATTCCCACATAGGGTTGGGGAACACAAGAATATTAACTCATAGAGGGAGGTTGATGAGTCTAGTGAGAAAGAACTAGTAGAATGTTACACATGAATTGACTAGATTGGTTAAGAAATATATTACTCTGTTAAGGATCATAAAAATTAAATAAGAAATATTCTTTGTATAAGTTCCTAACCCCAATTAGCTTGATGTCCTCATAGAAACACTTGACCCAAATGAGCTAGCTTTATTGTAATGGGATATTCTATGTAATAAAACTAAAAAAATCATGCCAAATGCACACTAATTCAACAAAATCAACTCAAGTAAGACAACATAGGTTGAGAAGATAAAATTTATTACAAACCTCTGGGTTAAAATTTTGAAAATATTTTGATTTCCTAATAAAACATTTGTTACAAATATATGGATTTGATTTTTTAAAAATCCCTATTGTTCCCAAAGATTGAATTAAATGCACATAAATTATAACCCTAGAAAAGTGGTGTGAGATGAATGAAACTAAAGGAAAAATCTATAATTGTAAAATAGACTATAAAATTATGATGAGAACAAGGTGAAACTACAACAATAATAACTTATACAAAGTGATGCAAATATGAAATTATGTTTAACAAAGATTATGCACTCAAATAATTATGTGATTAGCACATTCATAATGAAAGAATGAAATAATCAATACAACATGTAATAATAGATTTATGTAGAGAAACCCTTGTGGGAAAAATCCCACATTCAAAGAGATCCAATGTTTGTATTAATCATTCAAATAAGAGTATACATCAATACAACATCTCTATTTTATAGTATTCTGATAATACTTCATTACTTCATCAACCTACAAAATAAATTATGAAACAACTATCTCAAGATCCCAATTTATAGAAGAGTTGGATATGATAATATCATGTGGTGATCTCAAAACAAGAGGTAAAATCTCATAGAAAAACCATATGCCTTAGCTCCTAGGAATCATATGAACATAGTAAAAAATAATGAATGATCACATAGCCTTCAGAAGGGTGCCTAACCCATAACCAATCATATTTGGTCAATCCTAAGTGCTCCATTACTCTTTGATGAATTTGATGGCTAACATGCGCAACATGCACATCCAAGCACCCAACTCTAGAAGACATGCAAATCATATATATCAACATTCATAGACATACATTTCCAACTATACCCCACTCCCGAAGTGGGTTCCTTAAAGAAATATTATTATAATATTCTTTGTAACTACCACCAATGACTAGATCCACCTCTATGAATGCAATTACAATTTTTCATATGTAGGTAGATACTTATTAAACATTTTTTGTCACAGATGACCCTAGGCATCCAAATACCCATTCCAAGGATCATGGAGACACATGAAAATGACTTAGGATTGCAAGGTTAAAGTCACCTTATCATAACAAAGGACTCACTAGACCAAAGCCCTTCTATTTTTTAGAGTTTTTTTTTCAATCTAAGTATTCAAAATCTATTTTTCAATATCCTAAAAATATAATCTCATTTTATGTAAATTATTTTCAATTAATCTAGTTTGCAAGCAATGTTTTTTTTTTATATTGCATGAATTGGGTAGTACCCCTTTAAATTATAGTGCGTTGGTAAAAAAATTTCACGTGATCGATGATGATGGCATGACATGTCCTTTGGTACCATGGGAATGGAGGGAGACTAGACCTTGTGATCTCTTACCTACAACATGATGTTTTAGCCAATAGAGCCAAGACCCTCACCTCATAGTTTGCAAGCATGTTACTGATTATTATTGTATACTATTAATGATAAAAAAAAAATCGTATGATTCACTTTATTATTGACACTATTGATAACCTTATATTAAAAAAGACTGAATTTTAATTTATTTGACAACATCATTTGATATAAATTCTTTATTAATTTGAATACTTCAATTAATTTATTATTTAATATATTTAATAGATGATGATATCAAACCAACTGATACTAATTTACTTAACTCTTTATAAACACTACAATACTTATTTCATCAAAAACAATAACATTTAATTAACTTAGAAATTCCCACAGATTTAAATGTCAGTTTCTACAACCACCTTTAGACATTTAACTGGTTATAATAACCATTGCTATGAACAAATGGAAGGTCAATCAAGAACAAATGCATTGTCTTTTCAAATATTTATGATCTCAATGAGCAACTACGAGAATATATAAAATACTCACAATTAGACTTTATGATGATTGTTGTCATCTACTCACAATTGTGTAGGGTTCTTCAATTACAAAGATGTATATAATAAATAAATAACCGATAAAAGTAGTTTCTGTTTTTCCTTTGTCTGTATTTTACGATACAAAATTTCTTTCTTTTAAATCTACATCAATCCGTCGAGGAGCTATTTGAAAAAGTTGTTAATGGTTAATATTTTTGCTAAGTTTTCCTAATAAAACAGGGAGTTCACTGAATATGATTGTAAGAACATTTAAATTTTACACTGTTGTCAAGACTCAATAGCTGTCCATTGACTACAACTCATCTCTTTCGTGTTTTAAAAGGCTACCATGGTTTAAATATAGAAAGTTCTGACATAGTTTTATAATATTTTAACTTTTTACAATTACATCTATAAAACAACTGCCTTCGAGCTTTCTTCACCTATTCTACAAATAAGTATACATCTTTTAATCTTATATTAACAACTATAAAACACCCATTATAAGTTTAAAACATATAAATTTTCCTTATACCAGCAAAATGAATGTTGGCTTAAATTTTGACAAAAAGAAGGCAAGAAAGATTGTACTGACCAAGAGTCCAAAAGCCAGGAGTCCAATAACAGAGCCTTGAATTGACACAGCTGCCAATTCCACATTACCCAAGTGGCCTGCACATACTGTTGTGATTAATGCTGTTGAATATTGACATATTCTGGTAAAAATAGCAGGCCCTGCAATTCTCCACAGTTTCTTTGACTCTGTCAAACTTTCTTTTATGAGCTGTTGAAAACTAACAATACTATCCAAGTCCCTTAATCTGATATTCTCTCTGCCAGAAACTTCATGGTTACTACTATCATGATCTTGCTCCTCTTCCTTCAACAATGGTGAGCTAAGAACATCGGCCATGTTTACAACCAGAGAGAATTATGTAAACTTCATACACGTTCTTCTGTTTGAGCCAAACCTGAGATTATATTTAACATGTACTTGTCCTCTGTAGTCTTAGTCTTGACCATTGAGAAGGTATGTCTGTTGAAAGGCAGGTATACGTTCATCTAGATCTATGTGATAGTTACCTTATGAGCGTCTAATATAAAACAATAGAATAGCTATAGTTTTAGCGGAACGCCATAAATTCCAAAGTACATGACTTCCAAAGAAACTAAATTTTTAAATGGTTTAGAAAAGAATCTAAACATTTTGTGCATTCTAGACAGACAGAAATACGTGTACATCTTGCCTTCCATGTCAAGATTGTCTCCAAGTTGATATTTTAAGCTCTATACGCATTATAAATGTGAAGGGACTGGAATTTCTGACTAAATTTTCGGTTTGACTGTTAGGAATGGGATTTAAATATTTGTGATGGTGAAATTTGCATACCATCCATGTCAATTCTCATTTTGTACTGTTTGGGACCATCTAGAAGGAACAATTTAACACAATTATAAATTGACAAATGGCACATTTTTAGGTTAAGTTTGATTTATAATTTGTTTTATTTTATTTTTATTTTTATTTATAGTTATTGTTATGTATTTGATCTTATGTTATTCTTATTTAATATATTTTATACATTCATTATTTATAGATTTATTGCATTTGTATTTATATATTTGATTCTTATTTTGATATTTTTTTTTTTTGTCTTGAGTCAATCTCAAGTACCTAAAAGTTGATCCTAAACCTTAAATTTTAAAATTTAAATTTTTATGCTGTTGCCTCCTTTTACTAGTTATTGGAATTATAAAAGATTGTACAAAGGTTTACAAATAGCAATAATTGCTATTGAGTTCAAAAAACTAAGAATACAAGGAAGTTTACTACAAACCCACCACCTCCAAAAATCGAAAGAAACCATAAAACCAATAAAACATAACACATTAAAAAAAATTAACCAAAAAAATCAACCAAATCATTACGAAGGAGCGAAAAAATTGTGAAGAATAAGTAGAGAACAAAGATGGTCAATTTGTAACCTTCCAAGTACAATTAACATGAGAGGCCCGCATTACAAAGGAACTATGTATGTTTGGGCTCTCATTAGCTTTTATGGGCTGTCTTGTCATAAGTACCACATATCACATCAAAATTTCAAGAACATGTGGCTAGCAATGTTTATCTCCAACTTGTTGGCTATTTTTATTCTAATCAAGCTTATGATGACCCTAAGATTTATTGTGATGTACTTAACGAATTCAAATTTTAGCTCCACGAGTAAAAGGTCTAGGAAAATGTGTAAGTTCAAAGTGACTTCTTGCACGTCGGTAATTGATTATCAGATAAGTTTCATCAATTATGACTTCTTGTCCATGGTGGTTTGGAAGAGGTGTTATAAGGTTGGGTAATTTTACTGTTGGTCAGTTCAATTCTTGGCTTACTTTTTTTCTTGGGCTAGTTTCTGTGAGCGTTGTATTAAGATGGGTGGTGATAGGTTCAGGACCAAGTCCAATAACTGTGATGAATTTTGTAGGAACCCAATTGTGTGGCACATCTACATGGAGGGGGGGCTGGTGCCATTGTTAGAAAGTCTAGTGGGCCATGATGAAAAGATGTCAGTGTGATTTATTGGCTCCTAGAGGGATAGGAGAGTTACCATGGGAGGAATATCTTTTGAGGTTAACAAAGAGGTGATAGCCAAGGCGACAAGCCTTTCCATCAATGATAAGAAATACAAGAAGCACACCAAACCTTAGGACCTTGCAAGCCTCAATGCCTTTTTCAGGGACAATGAGAAGTCGGTTAAGAAGCAGTCAAGCTTTGACAGAGAGGCAATTCCCAAACCGTGGGATAAGATGTGTTTAGCTCTCATGAAATATGTAACTTTAGAGGGAAGATTTAAGTTTTTTTTACTTTTTTCATCTACTGCTGCTAAACCACCTTAGGCACATAATTCTCCTAAGCTTTCCATTTTTTGTTGACCTCACTTGAAAATTCATTCAAGGAATCCCTTGATGTTGCTACTCTAAACCCTAACCAGCCACCTCCCCTTCCTGTTCACCAGGGCCTCATTCTTCAGCTCTATCATTTCCATTTAGCCCTATACCCCCCTCGACCCATCTTTAATGTTTGTGTGGAAGAATTGGAATCACCTAACCTATCCCCTAAGAAACTATTCCCCACTACCTCTATTGGTCCTAAGAGAAAAATCTCCTGCTGGACTGTGAACCCCATGTGGCACCTCGACCCAAAAACCAACAAAAAAGAAGAAGGGCGGTTCAGGTTGTCCCATTCCAAGGTTGTGGACGGACTATGTGAGCTTAAGAATACACCCACTAGGTTGAATAACAAACCTTCAACTAAGAAGAAGGGTAAAAAAGACACTGTAGGCCAGGTGGAGGGGCTAGGAATGAAAAGTGAGGGAAAGAGTGTTGAGGATAACGACTCTAAAGGGGACATTGTTGTGGCCACAAGAATTTATATGGGAATGGAGAAAACAAGTGTTAAAAGGTCTCATAGACTGGAAAAGAACAAGAAAGAGATACCAGTGGATGAAATTTCTAGCAACTCGGAGCGGACTGGCAACAAAGATGAGTGTAAGGACACTATGGAGGAGGCTAAGGAGTTCATGGAGGGTCCCATTCACTTCTCAGACTTGAACATAATTCTCAAATAGAACTCCACCCACTCTTTAGATCCCAGGGCTATGGAGGAAGAGATGACTCAGAGGAAGAGCGATAAGGAGGACATCAATGAGCTGCGAGAGTGGATGGAGAAACTTGAAGAAAATTTTACCAGGATGACATGTTTTACCATTAAGATCATCCATAGATATGCCATTTCTCTCCCCGATATCATCAAGGAGGAGGTGGAAAAGAAGAACGAGGGTGAGGGCCTTAATTGGGTCAAGGATGATTTTTAAATCTCCTCATTTAGAAATGGGATGATGTCACCAATTAGTGGGATGGTCTGTGTGTCCTTGTTGGGTCTCTATTGTCTAAATGTTGTGTTTTATTTCTTTTTGGTTTCTATTTGTTTTAGTCTAAAATCTATTATGTACTATTGATCTTGGTCCTTTTTTACCTCTGGGTTCGTTGTGTAATGGATACTGCACCTAGTAAATGTAGCTTATCAAAATCAAAAACATGAGAGGCCCATTGGCCAAATAGTTGCAACAATATTGCATTCTCTAGGGATATGAATAAATGAGACAAACTCAAAATTTTACAAAATATAAATAATATATTCACCATAAGAAGCCAACCTTCCACAAGACTCTTGAGACTTTCCACTATTTAGAAAGAAGACAAAAATTACAGATCAATCTCACATATTTTCTTCATTGAACCCATCTCACAATCGTTCTTAAGAGCCACATGGACTACTCAAACCTCTATCTAATTGTTATTATCAATCCTTGTAGCAATGCAAAAAGGAAGTGAACCAAACAAACACTATCTCTTCCAGCTCCTCCTATCCCCACAACACTCAAGTTTCCATGAGAAGAAACAAACATGTTAATTTTTAATAAACCCAAAAGAGGAGGAAACCATTTATGAGTTAATTCACCTTATTACAATATTTGAACCTAGAGCTATAATGAATAGATTCAACTAAATGACCCAAATCAAGTTGCCTCAAAATATGGAAATTTAATAGGCTAATAAGAATTCATTTGCATAACACTTAGCCACTAAAGTTTCATTTTCCGAGTCCAAAATCTTATGCCAACCACACTCAACAAGGTTCTATTGACCTTGGAAGATCAAACAATTTATTTCTAACCAAATTTGGAAAAGAATAAAGATAAGAATAACATTCCAAGCCACCAAAAGAAAAAAAAGTAGGCAGACATCCGAAAATCGTCCAAAAAATTATGATAGAAAGGTAGCATGAATGATACTATAGTTCCAAATGTGCCACCATTGCCTCTAAAGACCCATAGAAAAATAAATTTAAGAGAAGAGATGAGTGAAAAACCCCTTTTTTAACACCATAAAGAAAAAATTAAGAAGAGCATAATTATAATCCTCTTTTCTCATGTTGTCCCAACTAAGGCATTTATTCTATATCTTTTTCCACAAAGAGAAGTACCTATACTCAATATTTTGGTGGTCTAAGATTTGATACCCATAAGAAACGAAATAAGAGACTTGAGGATCATATCCCCAATAAATAGTATCAACCTCATTCAAATAACAAGTATTTTTGCGTTTTTTTGTTTTATTGGAAAAAATTTACTTTGTTGTTGATTAGTTGTTAGTTTGTTGTCACTGGCCTATGAGGAATATATAGTTTTCTAGATCACTAGCCTATGACCTAGGGAATATGAAACTCTAACACACTTTTTTTAACAAAATTGATTTATATAGGAAACCATATATTCCCCCATCACTTAATAATTTACTTTTACATATAATATGTGTATGCTAAAAAATAAAGTATATTTAATCACATTCAACATAGTTGTTATGTACAATCATGTCTCAAACATGAGATACATATCTCTATAAAAGTTGTCTATTTAAAGATATTTGGATTGTTTTATTTGTAATATAGAAAAAAATATTCAAGCTAGATCCAATTTCAAGAATTGGTATTAGAGCCAGTTGTAGCATTGATTGCAAAGAGTATTGTTGAATCTTAAAGGGAGAAATTATAATGTTGATTGTCAAGATCATTGCTGAATATTAAAAGAATAAATTGTAGTGTTGATTCCAAAGATCATTGTTCAATATTAAAGAAATAAGTTTTATTATTACAAATATTGTTGTGGAATCCTATAGGAATAAATTGCAACATTGATTGCAAAGATCATTGCTGAATCTTAAAGAAAAATTACAACATTGATAGTAGAAATCATTTCTAAATTTTAAAGGAATTTTTTAATCATTGATCGCAAAGATCATTAAAATATTTAAAAGGTAATTTTGATCCTATAGATTATTGCAAATGGAAAATAATTTAATGAGTTTTATTTCTATTAAGTTGACTAGCGCTGACAATTATGGAGAATGACACCATCAAATGAAAAATATTTTTCTTTTGGTAAACATAACCTTTTTTATCAATGAAACTAGAACAAGACATCCCACAAATGTTTGTCTACAAGAAGAATATGAAAACAAAATCAATCCAAGCATTATGTTTGTTAAACTTATGTATTGTGGGTACATTGATAGAAAATGTGTAGAATACAACTACAAAAACAGAAGCTTGGAATTCAATCATTACAATATTTGAGAAAAATAATAATGTGAGAAAGTACATGCTCCAAACTCAATTATATAATCTGAGAATTCATGGACCAGAAACTAAATATCTATAAAAAATCAAGGGTATTTTGAATCATCTTATTAATGCGGGTGAGGGTATAGATAATAAAGAACTCATCTCTATAACTCTTAATAGTTTACCAAAATTATTTGATAATTTCAAACTTACTCTTATATTGAGCAGAAAATTTACAACCCTAAAATCCAATGGTCTCTAGATGGTTTACAATTGCAGCATGAGGATATTTTTGATAGATATTATGAATTTGAATCAACAAATTATGTTTCCTCTAAGTTCAAAAGAAATAATTCTCAAAAATGAAGATTTTCTTCTATGGATAATGATCAAAAAAGGAAATAAAGGGTAGGGTTTTCTATTATTGTAATTGTCTTGGTAATTTTGAAGTGCATTTATTTCAAAATAAAAATATGAATAAAATTAAGCAAATGTTAGTAAGTGTTTTCTCTTTGATAATTATCTAAGCATAGCTTATATCTTGTGCTTCTTTATTCTAATTATTTATGTAATTGTGCATGAACTTCATTCATGTGTTGTGCAAACTATTTTAACTTTACATTGAAACACTTATCATCTTTAATCTTCATTGAAATTATAAAGGATTTTGTGTTGAAAACATGGTAGAACTAAGCTACAATATTAACCTATGTATGCATATTCAAATCTAAAAATAAAATTACCAAATATGATTATATGTCTGTGATTTTAGATTCACCATAATAGAAAATCAGCAAAAAGTTATATTACACTAGATTTATGTGGAGAAACCCTTTCAAGAAAAAACTACACATGATAAAAAAGGGAAACTATATTATTTATATTTACAAGATATATACACCACAATACACTTCCTTTTTGATCCCTTATAACTTTCATTCTTCCATGCACCTACAAATAACACAAGATACAA
Source organism: Sequoia sempervirens (assembly GCA_007258455.2). Classification (NCBI taxonomy): domain Eukaryota; kingdom Viridiplantae; phylum Streptophyta; class Pinopsida; order Cupressales; family Cupressaceae; genus Sequoia; species Sequoia sempervirens. Next base: position 8,450 of record VDFB02047807.1, on the reverse strand, counting down.
CTACCATCTCAAAGCTCCAATTTATAGAACTTGTGGGAGGAAAAACCACAATGGTAAATAGAAATAAGAGGTGCCAAAATCACATGCAAAAACCCATTCCCCTTCCTTGGAATAACAAGATTCATGATAATAAATTAATTAATATGTAACATGATTCAACATGGCACCTAACCCATAGCCCCTTCAACTTCAGACATTTAAGATGCTCTGATGACTCTTCAACATCCATATGGAGAGCCAATGGACACATGTTTCCCTCCAAAATTGGTGACCCACTCAACACTCTTCACATTCCCAATGTGAATTCCTAGGAGGGATAATATTGTTCTCTAGTGATGTCTAACCTCCATGAACATTAAATTTTATCTCAAAAATATAATTATGATATGCCAAAATTAAATACATTTCTCTCATGTCCCCTAGGACACTTTCCAAGAAATGTGAAGGAAAAAATGACATAGGTTAGAATAGTAAATGCCACCTAAGCTAGAAGTCTCCTACTTGATATTATACATTACAATTATATCTAAGAGATACAAATAATAAATAAAGTATAGTGATCAAGGCCCATAGCCTTCTTGCACTGAGAGAACTTATCCATGGTTGTTGGCTTCATGAGAGAATCTACAACATAATCCAAAGTGTCAACCTTTTCAATCAAGATCTTACCACTGTCGATGAAGGTACACACTCAACTCTACCCCTTACAAGATCATACTCACACAACAACATATGTTTACACAACAATATGAAGCACACTTTATTTTATTAATGAAAATGACATTACATAATTGCAATGCCATCACATGGGCTACCTCACTACAGTCTTCTACTTAACTGCAGATCTGAGCTTTTCACTCTCAACTCTACACTCACCAACAAGAGATCTATCACCTTCAGGATACTCTACCACCACCGCAAACACTTGTAACTCGAACACTCCTAACTTTGCTTGTACTTGTATTCCTTCAGCTTCATATATTGTTCTAATTCTCTAGGTCGGCCTTCACGTTCTTCTCTCATGTGTCATAGTATCAATGCATATTATTCAAGAAGTTACATAGACTTTCATGATTGCATTCTCATTTTTTCCCTAGTAATTCATCTTCTAGTCATTCGCTGAATGCCCATAAATTTGTTCACCCAAGTCGATTAGCAAATACCATGTGAATCAACGAATTCTACTATGCCATGTGTTGCCACTAGGTTCGTCTATTTCCCCAACTCTCCATTTTGTCAACCATCACACCATTTGGGTCTCTACCTCCATTGGCCTATCGTGGGTTCCATGAATTTTATAACCAAGTTGCAGGGTTCTGAAGTTCCCCAACTCCTTGATCTCCCGACTTGCATACCTTCCATCACCTTTTCATCCCTCTGTCATTACATCCTTATTGTTGTATTAGAGAGACCACCTTAAGAGTCATACTGATGATAGTATGTCACACCGATCAACACATCAATTTGATACATGGGTCCACCCTTCCAGCTCGCTACCACGTAATTCACAACAAGGATGTGAATTACATGACCATTTGTTAATTGCCACATCACCATCTATCCTTATCAACTCATCGGGTCCCATAGTCATCATCCATTCTTCCATCACCCCATTGTTGAGACTCATTATCATTTCCCATTGACAGCTCCTATAGTCACTTCAATGCATGCATTATCATTCTATCGCTAGAACTCGCTCCCCCATCCTACCGATACACCCAAGTGCTCCTGATGTCATTCACTAATATGATTTATGGCATGTTGGGCTATCACTAGGACAACAAATGTTGTCCTGCCGATCACTTAGTCTCTCGTCGATGAATGCAACCCCGTTTAATTCTTCCACCATCGAGTCATTGCTGGGACATAGAATAGGGTCCCACCGAAATGTTAACCTCCCACCGATGACATACATACCACCAACTCCTAAAGAGATATCAACCCCTCGTTGGGACACCAGATGTTGTCTTGCTGATAAGTAATCCTCTTACCAATGTAACTTATGCACTGCTCACTCATTTCCATCATCGGTATGTCATTGGGACCAGAAGAAATGTCCCACCGATATGCTAAAATCCTGCTGATGAACATGATCAACCCTTATTGAGTGGAATAACATAGATTGATGCAAGATCACTCTTAGACCTTGGATGTTCCTGCATCAAATATCAACCATCTCCCACATAAAGTGATACTAAAAATCAACATGAATAGTATTTGCATAATACATAGGATTTTAGAAAAACAAATATCACTCTAACTATGACATTCAATCGTCACTATCTTGCAATCAAAACCAATATCGTTACCAATTCTATCTAACCATACTAAATCCTTAGAGGCATATGCAATATCCATATACTCTGCTTCAATGGTGGAAAATATAAATATACGCTACATATTACTCATCTAACTCATTATACCTCCAAACAAACTAAATACTTAGCCTCTAGTGGACCTTCGACTATCCAATTCACCTGCCTAATCTACATCAATAAACCCTTGTATGTCCAATTATTTGACTACATCATCAAAACCATAATAAACTAAAAAATTAATCTGAAGTACCACACAAATATATAAACACCCTCTTAACAAAATTCTAATGCTCTTTACCCAGGTTAGACATAAACTTTCTTAGAACTCCCACTGCTTGGGCTATATTGAGTATACTACAAACCGTTGCATACATTAAACTAATAATGACACTATCATAAGTAATCTTAGTCACATCCTCAAAATCATCATCAAAATTAGGACACATATCTAAGCTCAACTTAGTACCAACTAGAAATGGAACATTAACTAGCTTATAGTCATGCATATTAAACCTTCACAAAATAGTATCCACATACTTACTTTGACTTAACCAAATATTTTTGTTAGTCGGATATTTTTTGATTTCTATCCCAAGAATATATTTTGCAGCCCCCAAGTCCTTCATATAAAATGTGCCATAAATTTGTTCCTTGAGCTCCCTAATCATCACTTTATTGTTACCCATGAATAAAATATCATCAACATACAAGACAATGATTAGAATCAGATCATCAATAACCTTAATATAAACACAATGATTCTTTTTTATCCTAAGAAAACCCAAATTCAATACAAAAGTATCAAAATTTTGGTACTGCATATTGTGTGACTATTTTAAATAATATAAAAAATCTCTTCAACCTACATACTAATTGTTCTTTTACTTTCACAACAAAACCATCAGGCTATCGCAAATAAATTTCCCCCTCAAGATCCCCATACAAGAAATCAATTTTAACATCCATTTTCTCCATCTCAAAATCATAATCAACAACAATAGACAATATGAATCTAATAGAAGTTAATTTTTTAATAGGAGATAAAAAAAATTACCAAAATTAGGGAGTAGCTCTTAGCCACTAATTGAGCCTTGTAATACTCTAACTGACTATTTGTGCCAATTTTTTTTCTAAGAGCCCACTTGCAACCAATGGGCTTCCTTCCTTTGGGAAAAATAATAAGATCTCAAATGTCACAATTATCCAAAGACATCATATCTTCCTACATGACTTGCAACCAAGGCTTACTTTCATCCAAAGAGAGAGACTACCTAAAATATCTAGGCTTATCATCAATACTCAAAAAAGAAAATACACAATAGTAATCTAATAGGCTATACCTGTCAACTGGATCATATTACCTTGTGGTCCTCCCCAAGGTACAATTAATGAGATCTACCCGATCTTCTTCTTTTGTGTGCTCATATTGCACATCCTTTGCACTATATAAACTCTCTTCTGGGTATGTGTAGGATCATCATGGAAAAACCTAGCCCTTAAGTGGCAAAAAATTCTGAAAAAATCAGAGTTAGGAAACTTGACGTAAAAATTTGAATAAGTTATCTATATTATTTCAAAAATATGTAAGAATAGAATCTATAACAAATTGAATTTAGTTTCTAAACTACTAGGTTTATTTTTTTAAAAAAATCTATTTGATGAATTTGAAATTTCAATGCAGTAGCACTTAAATTTTAGGGAAAAAATAAGAAGTAGGTGTCTATCTGACCACCCTAACCACAATAAAATGATAATATTTTTTTATAATATTTTAGATATAAGTAGAGGACTCATGTCCCGATGTGATGCATATTCTTTCTATAATTTTTTTCCAAGTAAAGAATTAATTATGAATTTTTTATTATAACTTTAAAAAAATATAAAATACCTTACATGTCTAACCACCTTTAACTCACCAAAACTTTAAGAAATTCTTTTTTAATCCTATAGTAGTAGCGTAGCCATAATTTTACGCATGTTTCGATTCAAAAATGTGATATTGTTTGAAAGCTATAGATGTTTTTCAATCAGCCTATCAATCAAGACTTTAGTTGTAATTCAAATAGAAAATGTATAATCATTATTTATTAAATTCAAAGTAAAGCATAATTTATATTGGTGGAAAGTTGAGACTATCCTTTCAAAACCCTTTTCGTTTCATCAAGTTTAGGTAAAAAGAAGGTCGTCAACCACATACCCTACACATACCCATCAAATCACCACTTTTTGGCCCATCATGATCCTACACATACCCTTCTTATTCTCCATCCTCTGACCTATGTCTAACTATTCTTCCACATGTGCATCTTCTTGCTTCTCAATATTTGTCTCAAATTGCACTATTTTTGTCTTATCTTTCTCCTTTCATTGTTCTTCTCCCGAGTAAGCTTTAAATTCCCTAAAAATCACATCTTTATACAAGTTTATTTTATTGGTTAGAGGATTCCAAATATTCTAACCATTTAAATTATCACCATAACCAACAAAGATGCACTTATTTGATTTTGGATCCAATTTAGACTGGTTCTCTTGAGGGACATGAACAAAATAATCACAACCAAAGACCCTTAAGTGTGAAACATAAGACTTTCTACCTATCCACACTTCATAAGGATTTTTATCGAAAAGAGACAAACAAGGAGATATATTAATAAAATAACTAGTACTAACTACTTCTACCTAAAAACATTTATCAATCTCAACACTACTTAACATAGTAAAATGGAAGAAAAAATGGGGTTTCCTTTGTTTTATAAAAAGGGGGTTCACCACAATGAATTGATAACAAAAGACATATTTTTCTACTATTTGATTCAAGGAAATGAGATTCAATGTTCAATGAAGTAACTATCAACCAAAAGGTGATTCAAATCAAGGTATGAATCATAAAATTTCCTATCTATGCAAGGATAGGGGTATGATTCAAATAAAACTTTGGGGAGAAAGATTACAATCATCAAACAAACTCCAAAATACAAGCTATCAAATGTAAATAAAGGACAGTACTCAAAACTAACAAAAACAACAATCAAAAGGAAAATATAGAAAGGGGAAAATTATATGTACCTTTCACCAAAAGTCACCTTTTTAAGCTCACTAAGGACACATTCACCCTATGGCAAATGGGTTATGACTAGGATTCTCTATAAAAAAAATTTGGGTTCTCTTCTACTATGTCTGCACTCCCAAATTCTCGAGTTTCACTGTTAGAAAGTTTGAAACAAATGTTGTAAAAGAGTTTCTATGAAATGAAAAAAATTATTGCAACTTTGACAACTTTGCAACTTCATTTTTTCTCTTCAAAGGATCTTCCACCTAAAATCTAAAATCACACATCAAAGAGAAAAACATTGTTTGTTAGGTGAATGGGGGTTTTCCTTGGTCAAACCCCATTTTGGTAATTAAACCTTGAAATGAAAAAATGAAACATGAAGGAATGGTGAATGAACAAGCAATGTCACAAATCACCAAACCTTTTATAAAACCTTGAATTGTAGATCCACAACTTGCATGAATTGGCTTCAACCAATGTGGATCTTGATCATGAAAATTGTCTTGAAATAATTTATTTGAATACTTGAATTGATTTTGAACTCTACATTAACATATTAGCTCAAACATCATGCATGATGTAATAAATATTTGACATGAAAATGGAATCTTGATTAATTCAATAATCTTCAATAATCTTGCCCTTGAATGCCTTGAAAATGCTCTTGAATTCTCTCTTGATCATAAATTTTCTATTAGGACTTGAACAATTGAAAATCTAGGTGAGACTAAGTGAAATTACCTTGTATTTATACATATCTCAACTTTCATTCCCAAGATTCAAATATCACAAGCTAACATCTGAAAATACATTTGCAATCATTGAAAAACTGTCAAAAACATAATTTGAATTTAGGTCCTAGGTGCAAGTGAGGACCCTTTCACCCTATGGCGAATGGGTCCTAGGACACACATTGCTCAATGTTAAACCTTATATTATGGAATTTATGAATGTTAAGTTTACCCCTCTGAAATTGAAATTAATTAGGCTTGGATTTGAATTAACAGGTCTAATTAAAGAATATTAACTCAATTAATTAATAAATCCCTAGGTTAGTGTGAAAGTGTAAAGGTACACCTTACAACACCAAAAATAAGGCACAACTAAGTCCATTTTAATTATTAGGGCCCTAAACTTAATGTGAATATATAAAAAACATATTAGAACACCAAATTAAGGCATCATTAAGCTCATTTTATTATTAATTATTCATTCCCAAATTAAGTGTGAAAAAGGTATAATTTTTCCTACACTACATTTAGCCCCCACTTTAGTGCGAGGATGAGGGAAAGAAAAAACCCGCACTAAATTAGATATTCAAGAAACTTATATATGCAAAAATGAAAAAGATACACAATCATACAACATCAAAGATCAGGAAGATCAAGACTAGACTAGCCGATCGACACAAAACACATCTAAGCTTCCATTTTGCACTCGCTCTGAGGTAGCAATACTTCAAGCTATCCATTAGGTGAGTCTCCAAAGGGTGGAAAATGAGAGAATCATATTATGCTCCCATACCATATTAAATCTATCCTTCTTACAACTTCAATAAGGCACCACAAGACAAGGTTTCATGCTCCATAGGGCTTAACACGCTATGTTATGCTAAGAACCTATCAACAAGGGGAAGGATCCATAGGAATGCAAGGTGTGTTATGCTAGGTGGCCTTGAATTTAGGGTTTGAGCTCCATAGGGATTAACAAGTTGTGTTATTCTAAGAACCTATGAACAAGGGCAAGGCTCCACATGAAAGTAGGGTGTGTTATGGTAGGTGGCCTTGAATTTAGGGTTTGAGCTCCATAGGGCTTAACAAGCTATGTTATGCTAAGCACCTATGAACAAGGGAAAGGCTCCATAGGTAACCAAGGTGTGTTACGCTAGGTGGCCTTGAATTTAGGTTTCAAGCTTCACAAGGCTAGCAAGTTGTGGTATGCTACACACTTATGAACACTAATGTTGGTAAGCTTGTTCAGCGGATTCCGCGGTTTTTGTAAGGTCTTCTTCTTAGGTAACATTGTGCCTAATTTCTCCAAGAGGATGAGTCAAGAGTAAAAGATTCACAACTTAGGAATGAAGTCATACTAAGAGGAAAGTAGTATGCTAAGAAATTTCACTCTTGGAGGACATCAAACCCAATGACACCACCAAGAAAAGGATGCATCACAAGAAGAAATAAAATCACAACATGAAACGTGAGAAATGTTGAAAGATATTATCAATGTATGCCCCTCTTTAAAGTAGTTGCTAACACCATTGGTGTGAGAAATTTCTTTAAAGTAGCCAATGTTCAATCCTAAGACATGAGAGATTCCTCAGAAATCCCTATGCCAAGTCATATGTTTCTAAAATGAAGCTACATCATGAAAAAGGAAGGAGGGGTTTCCCCAAAAAATACATAAGGGATCTATGGATTCAAGGCCAGTATATCTTTGCTACAATGATGTTTAAGAGCTCGGAAATGTCATCATTCCCCAAATATCCATATAACTGGAAGAATGAAACAAAAAGAGTAAAAAGAAAGAAAAATCATTTTGGGTCAACATGGAAGAGATCTAAATGTCTCGATGCCTTGCATCATTCCGAAAAGGAAAACACAAGAAAAATGGAAAGGAAAAAAGTTTGACATATAGGAGAATGTAGGTACAAATACAGGAATGCACAAAAAGAGAGAGATACATAAAAAAAAACAGTACGGGGGATCACATTACACACATGCAGTCACATAAAGAAACATGAAAAAGAAAGCAATGCAAATGACTAGTAAGGAACATGCAATTCAATGTATAGTAGGTCATCTGCATCCCAATCTTGATTAGTATATATAGAAGGGGAACAACTAGCCAAAGGGACAACATCAATTGCCAAAACTAGGACAAGGCTATCTAACCCCTTGTACCCACTAAGTGCAGGACAAGGATGAGCTAAGATGTGTGATGAGAATAAGCTCCTTGTGATAAAGATAATGATTTGTAATTAACATAAAATATGTAATAGTGAGGATGCTATGAACCTACAACTATTACATGGCAAGGAGAAAAATTCATGTAGTTTCTATCCAATTAGTTTATCATAG
>VDFB02047806.1:0-59658 GCA_007258455.2 Sequoia sempervirens | reverse complement strand
TGAGTCTGAATGTACACAAATGCACTCTTCAACTAAAATATGCTCTTGTAGCTTTTGAAGGTAAAAACATGAATTTTTATATAAATGTGCAAGGGTGGGGGCTTAAGAATGTAATAAGTCTAATTCCCAGCCATTTGAATGGTTTGTAAGGTCTTATGTCTTTAGGATTGAAAGGTTGCTTCAAAATGCAAAGTTTTCATAATGTAATTTGGAGTAAACTCAACATTTATGATGTAATTATCATTAACCAATGGGTACCTCCTTGAAAATCAGTTGAGGGTCATTGGTAATGATGTGGAAAATTTTAAATATCCTCCTTTCGGTGGAGGCAGGTGGTTGGATGAAGTTTTGAAGCATTAACATAATAAAAAACTCTATTTTTCTATTTTTTCCAGCATGTTTCACTATTTTTGTGCTTGGTACGGTCTAGTACATCATTGTACAAGATCCCAATTGGAATTTTTTGAAATAGGGAAGATTATACTTTCTTTTGGTGGTGATTTGGCTCATTTTCATTAAGTATTGAGTACATTACATCAATTTTAGTGAGAGTGGGTCTAAAACCTTGCAAAACAAGGGTTTGGTAACCAAAATGGATGTAACTCCCATTTCCACCATGGGAAAAATCTAAAACTTGGTGGATTGGTAGATTTATGACTCCTTTACATGCTGCAATTTGTTTCAGATTGAAATATGGAGGTTTGCAAAAGTTATGTGATGCCCTTGGTCTAGTTTTACCTTGAAACAGTCCAAAAAAGATCATTTGTAAGCATTTCTTTTGGTTTCTGATTATTTTAGGTAAATAGAATGGATGTAAGGTGTGTATTGGGTCCTGGGGAACATTTTTGAACCTGATAAAGGCATAGGGGTGTTGGGGTGTTCCTTGACAAGTTGAAAGCTTCCTTGTACATGCCTAGTTAAGACTTGTTTATGGCTTGTAAATCAATCTTTTGATACATTTTTTTTGGGTGTTTGATCCTGTGCTTTTGGGAAGTTGTGGAGGATGGTTTTAGGAGTCTAAAACCATGTTTGATGGTCTGGTTAATGCCTTTAATCTGATTTTATTTTGACTGTCCTATTGGTGAATGTTGCAAGGTTGCATGGGCTTGTGTAAGAGTGATGAGAAAATGGGAGTTTTCGAGTGTAAAGTTAGGTTATTTGGTCTTGTTTTGACATGTTGAGAGTGTAAATAGCATTCCCAAGTCCTTCAAACATGTCTGGGTGTGTGATTTGAGTTGGGTGATCAAGTTGCTTGTTGGAAGGAATAGTGAAGTTGATATGTGCATTGAGAGAAGCTATTGGAAAAAGGTGTTGCTTCCCTTGCCACTCTGCATCACATTTTATGATAGTTCCCTATTCTAAATGACATTGTATGAATAAGGCCTACATACCATCAAGAATTGAAAATTTAGTCTTATCTATTTATATACTGACCCGAGGGAAAAACCAATTGGAGTCGCCTTCAAGTTCTCCTTTCGGATGTTTCTCTTAGGAAAGCCCCTCTAAGGGTAAAAAAAGCAAGACAAACACAATGCATTTTAATCTTCAAGATCACACTAAGTGCGAGGAGAGAGCATAATGTGTTTTCCTTACACTAGCATGATGTTCATTTTAGCCTCAAAATCAATTTTTTGGTATATGAGAGTGTAAATTCCAAGAGGTATTTATGATTCCCAAGTTCACACTAAGTGCAAGGGAAGAGCATACGTACCCCATAACAAAGACACAATGTAATACCCCTCATGTTACTGCTTGATTTTTGACATTCTCTGTGGTTTTTGTTTGGCACATTGTGGTTTTGATGGTACTGTTGATATTATGCTGTGGTAGCTTAGACTGTTATTGATTATATACTCTTATGATGTCATGGATATTATGATGATAGTTTATTGCAATTGTTTTGATGAAATCATTTGGAATTCAGTAGACTAGAAAATAGTAATTGATGATATTGATGCAAATTAATGTAAATTTTAATGCGATAGATGATGATATGGATTGGTGAGGGGACAGGTAGCATCACTCGTTTGCGAGCGCCCTGCTACACTGCAAATCCTTCTCACAATGCTTTGTAATTGATTATATGTATATATGTTGTATATCACCTTGTTGGATGCAAACTTTGCAGGAATAAGACTCGATTCCACCTATTTCGATAGGTCTGGGCGAGCATTGAACCAACCCAATGACAAGAAGTTGAATAAAGGTGACGTGAAAGTAACTCCATTCCAAGGTGTCAACAGTCCTGTATCTTCTTGGTTTGTGCGTCTTGGTCATATTCATTATATTGTTGTATTGGTCTTTGTATGTCATTGTGATTTTATGATTTATTTAATGTGGTGTATGGTTTTATGTAGTAATTTAAATAATTAATTAATTAATAAAATAAAAACATAAAATAATAATTAAATATGGCCATGCATAAATATTAGTAGTAGTGTTAAAAATATTGCATTTATTTTGCAAATGGTTGATTTTAATTATTTTAATATGAAAATAATTAGTTAATAAAGTATTATGGAAGGATGTATATATATATATTTATTTAAATAAAAGTTCATGTTGTGGATTTAAATTTATTTAGTATTAATCAAATGCATGAAAAATGAAAATGAAATATGGAAAAGGCAACAAAAAAGAATTAAGGTTAAATATTATTTGGATTTATTTCTTGAAATGTGACCTCTGGTATTCACGGGAAGAGGAAATTGAAAGGGTTTCCTGGGCATGGATTTTAATAAGGGGTTTTCTTTGTTTGAGGGGATTGTTCGAATGCTGGAGAAATTTTACTTTCAATCATTCTCTGTTCTTGGTTTCTTTTTCTGTTTTATGGAGAAATTAGTGAAGAGGAAGAAAGACTTGGAGCTATTATTGGAAAGATCGGCAGCAAGGAATAAGCTTCTATAGTTTTCTGCAAGCAAAGGATGCCAGGTTCTTTTCTTCTAATTATTTATTCTCTATTAAAATAGGAATTGTCCTCTGTGAATGAAATTTTTATCTAGGGTTGAAAATCAAATAATTGTAGGAAGAAAATCTTTTGGGGTTATGGTTTAATCAAAGAATATCTAACCAGGAATTGGGAATTGTTATTTGTTTAATGGAATTTCTGGGGGGTTTATGGGTTGTTGTTTATTAAAAGGGGGTTTTATTTCAATCTGGAAATGAACAGTAGTTTTGTTGTCTCATTTGTTTTAAAATATATATATATATATATAATAAAATACATACTTGTTTAAGGACAATTTCCTTTCAATGAAATTCTGGATTGTAATATTCTTGTTATAAAATATTTCCTTTGTACAGAGTACAGTGTTTATTTTGTTTCCTGATTTCGAAATCCCCAGATTTCAATAAATATAAATATAAATATATATATATATAGATATATATATAGATATATATATATAGATATATATATATACACATATATATATATTTATACATGTGTAAATAGTGAATAAAAAAATTAAAATCATTGAATTTCTTTATTTCCCCGTCGTACTGTGCATAGTATTAAATTTTGGGTTTGTTTATATTTTATATTGTGGTTGTGTGGTGGTTCGGCCGCGGCCGTACCCACCACACCGTCAGGGGTACCGTGGACAGTCTGTGGACTATCTACGGCAGTCTGAAGGACTGCCGTGAGCAGTCCGTAGACTGCCCACGGCCGGGCGTTTGTTTCTGTGCCCGTGTGTTGGGATTGCAATGTCCCATTTAAATTTATATGTATTTAAATTTTTTTTTTTATAAAATGCGAATTTTATATTCTTATTTGTTGTGCGGATTTTTATTTTATAAATATATATATATATATATATGTATATTTATATATATATAGATATATATTTATATTTATATATATTTATTAATTTATTTATTCTGATTTCTCTGTTCAACTGTTGCTGTATTATTTATTTTGTAAAAATATATATATATTCTGTTTCTTTTTCTGATTAAAATAAAATAGAATCTGGTATAATGGAAATAATAAAAAAAAAATAGAAAGAAATCTTTTGGTTATCCTTACTATTGATTTGTTAAATTACAAACTGTAGGAGGATAATTTAGTAAGAAAATCAATTTATAATTTTATGACCTCATTGCTTATTTATTTCTGGTTTTAGTATGAATATATGTTAGGAAAGGAATTTATTATGGAATCTATTTTGGAATTAAATAAGTTGTTTCTTTTATTTTTATTCTTGATATTGAGTTTTGTTGAATTGTTGGGTTCGGGACATTGTTAATTCATTGATGTGGGAACCCGTTTGTGTTAACACTTTAGATTCCAGAGGATTTTGATTTTTGATTGAATTTATATCTCTTCATCTTGAGTTTCTGTTAAGTTAAGTATTACGAGTGGGGTGTACCGAGTTTTGAGATTTTGATTATGGTATTTAATTTGCGAGATGGGTTATTCCTCGTGTATTGCTTTTGTGGTTATATTTGGTGTTCATGATTGGAATGGTACAACCCCTGTTACTTTTTGTTTTTTATGTGGGGTCTCTAGGGAGAGTGGCTCCTCGTGGGGGCCGGCGCCCCATTTAAGGGGAAGGGCTTAGGATAACCCACGAGTGAGTTCGTAATCAAGTGAAAACCTAATAATTAACTTAGGAGGGTTGGGTAGTAACATCATTACAAGATTTAAAAAAATGGATGCCTCGTCTTCATTAGTGCTTCCGCAGACTAATGGAAGGCCGAGAAGGCCATGGTCGGCAAGGTCGTGACCTCGTCCTCACGAGAGGTTTATGGCTCTGCATTAGTCACCCTATGGACCGGTGCCTCCAGTTGGGAGGAAGAGCACAGGACAGCCATAGATGAGACCGGCACCTCCAGTTGGGAGGAAGAGCACAGGACAGCCCATGTAGGACTATGCGATGACACTCTCCCCTAGTTGCCCATGTGTTTTACTTTATTGAGTTCCTCTGGAAGTAGGTTATGGGAGTTGGTTTAGATTGTTGTTGAATTGATTTAAATTGATTTATGATTATTGTTTTGATACATCTTTAGTATGCGTTGAATGGTCTCATTTATACGTGATTTACGATCTTGTATCTTTATGATATTGTGATATGATGTTATTGGTTGTTCATTTTAATTGGTGTATTGTGTTATGGATCTATGTTGGTACTTTTTGGTATGGTTGTACTTCTGTTGTTAGCCTTGGTCGGAGTTACTTCTATGTCACCTCTTAGCACGGGGGTGGTCGGGTGGAACGTGCTCCGCACACCGTTGGGTTCCCCATCAGCGTTCGTTGGCTTCAGTCTCATCCAGTTGAAGATTTGTTCCAAATGATCTTCTCGTATTTTGATAATCTTGTATATTATATTCATCCCAGATGATTGGGAAATTCATAATGTAACTATATTGATATGATGTAAAATTTGAAAGATGTTGTAATGTAGTTATCAACTTTGTAACTTTATTTAGTTATGTGATTTCTCATGGTTTTATCTTGTGATGAAATCTATGTATATATATATATCTAATGTTGTCTTCATTAGTTCCTTTTGATATTTTATAAGTTGATGTTTAGTAATGGCTTTTTCGATGTGACCTCGTGTGCCCCAAAGAACATAGTCGAATTTGTTAATTGTGTTTTAAATGGAATGAAGTATATGAGTATGTATATGATCATTTAATATTTGGTATGTTGATTATTTATCTTTCTTTATAAAAAAAAAAATTGCGTTCTTTATTTGTTTGTTCTTTGGGGCTTGCACGGCAGGCGTTACAACTTGGTATCAGAGCCAAGGTTGCACATGCTGGGGTCTCTGGGTAGTTATGTCCACTAGGTAACCTTTGCGTGTTGGCTCTTGAGATCATGTGTACCTTTGTCTTATTGTGCAGAAGCATGCCTAGCAGCAGAGGTAGAGGTAGAGGTAGAGGCCGAGGAAGAGGCCGAGGTTGTGGCCGTGGAGCCAACCAACCGAGTCCTTCACCACCAAGTTCTCACGGTCCTGAGTCTGAGGAGCAACAGAATTCTCAGAACAATCCGTCAGGTGGTGGACCAAATCCGGAACAGTCGGGGTTGGATGGGCAGTTGCATCATCTTTTGGGTGAGCTTCTTGATAGATTGGGTCCTAGACCTAATGGGGATCAGCCGGTTGAGAGAGAAAGAGAAAGGTCTCCAAGGAACAGGGGAGCTTCAGTTGATCAGGATGCTTTATTAGCTAGTCATATGAGGGATTTAATGAGATCTCATCCACCTACCTTCGATGGCTCTAGAGGAGGGTTGGAAGCTGAGACCTGGTTAATTGATTTGGGCCGATGCTTCGCAATGCACCCCTACGGTAGTAATGCCAAGGCTCGATGTGCTGTTATGCATTTGTGGGGTTTCGCGTCCACTTGGTGGCAGCTTGAGGAACATAAATTACATATGGATATCAGTATGGTTACTTGGGAATTTTTCTTGGAAAGGTTCAAGGCTCGCTTCCTCTCAGATCATTGGAGGCAGTGCAGGGCAGATGAATTCCACGATCTTAAGCAAATGGCAATGTCAGTGGAGCAGTATGAACGTCGCTTCTATGAGCTAAAACAGTATGCAGGGATTAGCCATGATGAAGGGATGTTGGTTCAGCACTTTGTTCGAGGTTTGAACGCACACATCAGTGGTGGTGTAAGGGTCTTTGAACCTAAGACCATGGAAGTTGCTGTCGAGAAGGCTTGTTTGGTAGAGGAAAACTTGGCTATGGCTTTGGGAGGTCATGTAGGAGTACAGATTGGTAGTGTGCCCACTCCTAGAGCTGGTTCTCAAGGGGGTCAGACACAGTCAGCAGGACCTTCTAAGAGTCATTTTGGGCCTTCAACAAGGGGTCAGCAGCAGCAATCTCAACCAAAGCACAAGAATGCTACTTCTCAGCAGGGTGGTCACTTTCAGTTTCGCAAGGATCGGAAGTGGAACCGTATGAGATCGGAATAGCCTACATTGAGTTTTCAGTCTCCACCTAGTTGTGGGAGTTTTCAGCAATCAAATGCTCCATCCGGGGGAAGAGGTTTTGGTTGAGGTTCTAGATGTTTTTCGTGTGGGCAGCAGGGGCATATTGCTAGGATGTGTCCTCAGAAGAGCGCTTCAGAGTTTAGTCAGAAACCAGCTGTGTCTGAGCCAACAGTGGGTGATGCAGGGAGATCTCACCGAGTCTTCGCAAAAGTGGATAATCGGCAGGCGGATCATCAGAGCACCGTCATTGAGACTATAGGTTCATTACATAAGTTTAACATTTCAGTACTTTTTGATTCTGGTGCATCTGATTCTTTTATATCTCCTTTAGTGGTTGAGCGATGTAAACTGGGGGCAATAAAGCAAAGCAAAAAGTGGCAGGTTGAGTTAGCTTCAGGATCTAAGGTTGTGGTTGAGAAGCTTGTGCAAGGTTATAGGTTAGAATTAGGGGCAATGTCGACTAAGGTGGATCTCAGAATTCTTCCACTTGGTTCTTATGATGTAGTCTTGGGCATGGATTGGCTAAGCTCACATCATGGTTTGATAGATTGTCGCCGTAAAGCAGTCCGGTGTGTGGATGATTTTGGTAAAGAGGTGGAAATTGTGGGTGTTCAGAGGCCTGTTTCTTTGAGAATGATCTCAGCTATGCAGTTAAAAAGGTGTTTTCGTCAGGGTTGTCAGCTCTTTGCAGTATCGGTTAGTGACCTTGAGTCAGAGGATAGTCGTGAGGTGTCATTGAATGATTACCCTCTTCTTGCAGAATTTTCTGATGTTTTCCCTAGTGAAATACCAGGTATGCCTCCTAAGCGTGAGGTGGATTTCAGGATAGATTTGGTGCTTGGGGCTGAGCCTATTTCTCGGGCTCCTTATAGGATGACCATGCAGGAGCTCCAAGAGCTTCGTCTGCAGTTGGAAGAATTATTAGCTAAGGGGTTTATCCGCCCTAGTGTTTCTCCTTGGGGAGCACCAGTGATCTTTGTCAAAAAGAAGGATGGGTCTCTCCGCCTTTGTATCGATTACCGACAATTGAATAAGGTAACAATAAAGAATCATTATCCCCTTCCCAGGATTGATGACCTCTTTGATCAAATAAAAGGGGAAAAGGTATTTTCCAAGATCGACCTTAAATCAGGGTATCATCAGTTGCGGATAGCAGAGGCCGATATTCATAAAACTGCATTTTGCACTCGGTACGGACATTACGAGTTCACAGTGATGTCGTTCGGGTTAACGAATGCACCATCAGTCTTTATGATCCTAATGAATGGAGTGTTTCGAACTTACTTGGATAGGTTCTTCCTCGTGTTTCTTGATGATATTTTGATTTATTCTAAGTCTATGGAGGAACATGAGGTGCACCTAAAGCAGGTTTTGTAGTGCTTAAGGGATAACCAGTTGTATGCCAATCTGGCAAAGTGTGACTTTTATAAGACTAAAGTTCAGTATTTAGGCCATGTGATTTCTGGAGAGGGAATTTCTATTGATCCTGCTAAAATCCAGGCTATCATAGATTGGCCCGTGCCCACTAATGTCTCAAAAATTCATAGTTTCATGGGACTAGCTGGGTATTATCGGCGGTTCGTTCAGGGCTTTTCGAGGATTGCGCATCCTATCACATCGCTTCAGAGGAAAGGAAAGAAATTTCTTTGGACAGAGTAGTGTTAGTTAGCTTTCCAAACCCTTAAGGAGAAACTGACTAGTGCTCCAATTTTGGCAGTGTCGGATCCTTCAGGTGATTTCGTGGTTTGTATTGATGCTTCGTTGGAGGGTCTTGGAGTTGTGTTGATGCAGGATGGGAGAGTGATTGCCTATGAATCTCGGAAACTAAAAGATCATGAACTCAATTATCCCACACATGACCTTGAATTGGCCGCAATTGTTCATGCTCTTGTGAGATGGAGGCACTTTTTGTTAGGGCACCAGTTTGAGTTGCATACAGATCACCGAAGTTTGCAATACATCTTCACTCAGCCAAATTTGAATGCAAGGCAAAGGAGGTGGATGGAATTTTTGTGTGAGTATGATTTTGAGGTTAAGTATATTCAGGTAAGGAAAATGTGGTGGCTGACGCTCTAAGTCGACGTAGGCATGAGGTTTCTGCAATGTCTCTTGAGGTGGATTTGAAGAGTCAGATTCTTGCAGCCCTTCCTTTAGATAGTTGGTATTCAGAGGTGAAAGCTGAGGTAGAATCAGGTAGAGCTTTGGAAGGGAAATTTGCTAGTTATTCGTTAGATTCAGATGGTGCTTTGCGTTTCTTGGGACGGTTGTATGTACCTCCTTCTGAGGGTCTTCGTACCTAGATTTTGATGGAAGGTCATCAGGCACCTTACGCAACACATCCTGGAGTTAAGAAAATGTATGCGGATCTTCGGTCACTCTATTTTTGGTTAGGAATGAAGCGGGATATCACCGAATTTGTGGCTCGATGTCTTGAATGTCAGAGAGTGAAGGCTGAACATCATCATCCAGCAGGATTGCTACAGCCTCACCTTGTTCCGGAGTGGAAATGGGATGTTATTTCCATGGATTTCATTGTTGGGTTGCCTATGTCATCTAGACGGCATGATGCTATTATGGTCACAGTTGATAGATTGACTAAGGTAGCTCATTTTTCTCCTGTTCGATCTTCATATACAGCATCTTATGTTGCTAAGGTGTTCATGAATGATATAGTTAGATTGCATGGGATACCACGGAGGATCATTTCTGATAGAGATCCGGTATTCACGTCTGCATTGTGGACATCTTTGCAGCAGTCTTTGGGAACGAAGTTGAATTTCAGTTCTGCTTATCATCCTGAGACTGATGGTCAAACTGAGAAGGTTAACCAGGTGCTTGAGGATATGCTTCGCATGTATGTCATGGATCAGCAATAACGTTGGGAGGAGTATCTGTACTTGGTTGAGTTTGCATATAACAATGGGTACCATAGTTCTATTGGTATGGCTCCTTTTCAGGCTTTGTACAGTCGTCCTTGTCATACTCCTCTGAGTTGGGATCGATTCGAGGACATGGTGCTTCTTGGGCCCGAAATGCTTAGAGATATGGAGCAGCAGGTGTCTCGCATTCGGGAGCATCTTGTAGCTACCCAGGATAGACAGAAGAAGTATGCTGACGATCATAGAGTTGATCGGTAGTTTGCAGTTGGTGATCGAGTGTTCCTTTGAGTGCGCCCGTGGAAGAGCCCAATTCATTACGGAAAGGGTTTGAAGCTTGCACCTCGCTGCGTTGGACCCTTTGAGGTGTTGGAGCGGATTGGACCTGTTGCTTACCGTTTAGCCTTGCCACCCAGTTTGTAACGGATCCACGATGTATTTCATGTTTCTGTTCTTAGACCTTATTTTCCTAATGTTACTCATGTTCTAGATTTGAATGCTCTTTAGGTCGAGGACGGGCAGCTGGCACTCGAGCCCGTGGCTATGCTTCAGCGTCGGCGACTTACCCTCAGAGGCAGAGAGATTGATCAGGTGCGGGTTCAGTGGGACCCGAATGATGAGGCTTCAGCTACTTGGGAGGATGCCTCTCGTATCAGGGATTCTTATCCTTATCTTTTCGCTGGCTTACAGGAGTAAGCCGAATTTTAGGGGGGGAGGATGTAATACCCCTCATGTTACTGCTTGATTTTTGACATTCTCTGTGGTTTTTGTTTGGCACATTGTGGTTTTGATGGTACTGTTGATATTATGCTGTGGTAGCTTAGACTGTTATTGATTATATACTCTTATGATGTCATGGATATTATGATGATAGTTTATTGCAATTGTTTTGATGAAATCATTTGGAATTCAGTAGACTAGAAAATAGTAATTGATGATATTGATGCAAATTAATGTAAATTTTAATGCGATAGATGATGATATGGATTGGTGAGGGGACAGGTAGCATCACTCGTTCGCGAGCGCCCTGCTACACTGCAAATCCTTCTCATGATGCTTTGTAATTGATTATATGTATATATGTTGTATATCACCTTGTTGGATGAAGACTTTGCAAGAATAAGACTCGATTCCACCTATTTCGATAGGTCTGGGCGAGCATTGAACCAACCCAACGGCAGGAAGTTGAATAAAGGTGACATGAAAGTAACTCTGTTCCAAGGTGTCAACAGTCCTGTATTTTCTTGGTTTGTGCATCTTGGTCATATTCATTGTATTGTTGTATTGGTCTTTGTATGTCATTGTGATTTTATGATTTATTTAATGTGGTGTATGGTTTTATGTAGTAATTTAAATAATTAATTAATTAATAAAATAAAAACATAAAATAATAATTAAATATGGCCATGCATAAATATTAGTAGTAGTGTTAAAAATATTGCATTTATTTTGCAAATGGTTGATTTTAATTATTTTAATATGAAAATAATTAGTTAATAAAGTATTATGGAAAGATGTATATATATATATTTATTTAAATAAAAGTTCATGTTGTGGATTTAAATTTATTTAGTATTAATCAAATGCATGAAAAATGAAAATGAAATATGGAAAAGGCAACAAAAAGGAATTAAGGTTAAATATTATTTGGATTTATTTCTTGAAATGTGACCTCTGGTATTCACGGGAAGAGGAAATTGAAAGGGTTTCCTGGGCATGGATTTTAATAAGGGGTTTTCTTTGTTTGAGGGGATTGTTCAAATGCTGGAGAAATTTTACTTTCAATCATTCTCTGTTCTTGGTTTCTTTTTCTGTTTTATGGAGAAATTATTGAAGGGGAAGAAAGACTTGGAGCTGTTGCTGGAAAGATCGGCAGCAAGGAATAAGCTTCTAGAGTTTTCTGCAAGCAAAGGACGCCAGGTTCTTTTCTTCTAATTATTTATTCTCTATTAAAATAGGAATTGTCCTCTGTGAATGAAATTTTTATCTAGGGTTGAAAATCAAATAATTGTAGGAAGAAAATCTTTTGGGGTTATGGTTTAATCAAAGAATATCTAACCAGGAATTGGGAATTGTTATTTGTTTAATGGAATTTCTGGGGGGTTTCTAGGTTGTTGTTTATTAAAAGGGGGTTTTATTTCAATCTGGAAATGAATAGTAGTTTTGTTGTCTCATTTGTTTTAAATATATATATATATATATATATATAATAAAATACATACTTGTTTAAGGACAATTTCCTTTCAATGAAATTCTGGATTGTAATATTCTTGTTATAAAATATTTCCTTTGTACAGAGTACAGTGTTTATTTTGTTTCCTAATTTCGAAATGCCCAGATTTCAATAAATATAAATATATATATATATATATATATATAAATATATATATATATATATATATATATATATATATATATATATAGATATAGATATATATATAGATATATATATATATATATATAAATATAAATATAAATATATATATATATAGATATATATATAGATATATATATATAGATATATATATATATATATATATATTTATACATGTGTAAATAGTGAATAAAAAAATTAAAATCATTGAATTTCGTTATTTCCCCGTCGCACTGTGCATAGTATTAAATTTTGGGTTTGTTTATATTTTATATTGTGGTTGTGTGGTGGTTCGGTCGCGGCCGTACCCACCACACCACCAGGGGTACCGTGTGACAGTCTGCGGACTATCCACGGTAGTCGAAGGACTGCCGTGAGCAGTCCGTAGACTGCCCACGGCCGGGCGTTTGTTTCTGTGCCCGTGTGTTGGGATTGCAATGTCCCATTTAAATTTATATGTATTTAAATTTTTTTTTTTATAAAACGCGAATTTTATATTCTTATTTGCTGTGCGGATTTTTATTTTATATATATATATATGTATATATATATGTATGTATATTTATATATATATATAGATATATATTTATATTTATATATTTATTAATTTATTTATTCTGATTTCTCTGTTCAATTGTTGCTGTATTATTTATTTTTGTAAAAAAAATAAAATATATATTCTGTTTCTTTTTCTGATTAAAATAAAACAGAATCTAGTATAATGGAAATAATAAAAAAAAAAATATAAAGAAATCTTTTGGTTATCCTTACTATTGATTTGTTAAATTACAAACTGTAGGAGGATAATTTAGTAAGAAAATCAATTTATAATTTTATGACCGCATTGCTTATTTATTTCTGGTTTTAGTATGAATATATGTTAGGAAAGGAATTTATTATGGAATCTATTTTGAAATTAAATAAGTTGTTTCTTTTATTTTTATTCTTGATATTGAGTTTTGTTGAATTGTTGGGTTCGGGACATTGTTAATTCATTGATGTGGGAACCCGTTTGTGTTAACACTTTAGATTCCAGAGGATTTTGATTTTTGATTGAATTTATATCTCTTCATCTTGAGTTTCTGTTAAGTTAAGTATTACGAGTGGGGTGTACCGAGTTTTGAGATTTTGATTATGGTATTTAATTTGCGAGATGGGTTATTCCTCGTGTATTGCTTTTGTGGTTATATTTGGTGTTCATGATTGGAATGGTACAACCCCTGTTACTTTTTGGTTTTTATGTGGGGTCTCTAGGGAGAGTGGCTCCTCGTGGGGGCCGGCGCCCCATTTAAGGGGAAGGGCTCAGGATAACCCACGAGTGAGTTAGTAATCAAGTGAAAACCTAATAATTAACTTAGGAGGGTTGGGTAGTAACATCATTACAAGATTTAAAAAAATGGATGCCTCATCTTCATTAGTGCTTCCGCAGACTAATGGAAGGCCGAGAAGGCCATGGTCGGCAAGGTCGTGACCTCGTCCTCACGAGAGGTTTATGGCTCTACATTAGTCACCCTATGGACCAGCGCCTCCAATTGGGAGGAAGAGCACAGGACAGCCATAGATGGGACCGGCGCCTCCAGTTGGGAGGAAGAGCACAGGACAGCCCATGTAGGACTATGCGATGACACTCTCCCCTAGTTGCCCATGTGTTTTACTTTATTGAGTTCCTCTGGAAGTAGGTTATGGGAGTTGGTTTAGATTGTTGTTGAATTGATTTAAATTGATTTATGATTATTGTTTTGATACATCTTTAGTATGCTTTGAATGATCTCATTTATACGTGATTTACGATCTTGTATCTTTATGATATTGTGATATGATGTTATTGGTTGTTCATTTTAATTGGTGTATTGTGTTATGGATCTATGTTGGTACTTTCTGGTATGGTTGTACTTCTGTTGTCAGCCTTGGTTGGAGTTACTTCTCTGTCACCTCTTAGCACGGGGGTGGTCGGGTGGAACGTGCTCCGCACACCGTTGGGTTCCCCATCAGCGTTCATTGGATTCAGTCTCATCCAGTTGAAGATTTGTTCCAAATGAT
Organism: Sequoia sempervirens; assembly: GCA_007258455.2. Taxonomy (NCBI): domain Eukaryota; kingdom Viridiplantae; phylum Streptophyta; class Pinopsida; order Cupressales; family Cupressaceae; genus Sequoia; species Sequoia sempervirens. The sequence goes on along the minus strand of VDFB02047806.1, from coordinate 45,428 downwards.
CTTCTCGTATTTTGATAATCTTGTATATTATATTCATCCCAGATGATTGGGAAATTCATGATGTAACTATATTGATATGATGTAAAATTTGAAAGATGTTGTAATGTAGTTATCAACTTTGTAACTTTATTTAGTTATGTGATTTCTCATGGTTTTATCTTGTGATGAAATCTATGTATATATATATCTAATGTTGTCTTCATTAGTTCCTTTTGATATTTTATAAGTTGATGTTTAGTAATGGCTTTTTCGATGTGACCTCGTGTGCCCCAAAGAACATAGTCGAATTTGTTAATTGTGTTTTAAATGGAATGAAGTATATGAGTATGTATATGATCATTTAATATTTGGTATGTTGATTATTTATCTTTCTTTATAAAAAAAAAATTGCGTTCTTTATTTGTTTGTTCTTTGGGGCTTGCACGACGAGCGTTACAACTTGGTATCAGAGCCAAGGTTGGACACGCTGGGGTCTCTGGGTAGTTATGTCCACTAGGTAACCTTTGTGTGTTGGCTCTTGAGCTCATGTGTACCTTTGTCTTGTTGTGCAGAAGCATGCCTAGAAGCAGAGGTAGAGGCCAAGGAAGAGGCCGAGGTTGTGGCCGTGGAGCCAACCAACCAAGTCCTTCACCACCAAGTTCTCACGGTCCTGAGTCTGAGGAGCAACAGAATTCTCAGAACAATCCGTCGGGTGGTGGATCAAATCTGGAACAGCTGGGGTTGGATGGGCAGTTGCATCATCTTTTGGGTGAGCTTCTTGATAGATTGGGTCCTAGACCTAATGGGGATCAGCCAGTTGAGTGAGAAAGAGAAAGGTCTCCAAGGTACAGGGGAGCTTCAGTTGATCTGGATGCTTTATTAGCTGGTCATATGAGGGATTTAATGAGAGCTCATCCACCTACCTTCGATGGCTCTAGAGGAGGGTTTGAAGCTGAGACCTGGTTAATTGATTTGGGCCGATGCTTTGCAATGCACCCCTACGGTAGTAATACCAAGGCTCGATGTGCTGTTATGCATTTGCGGGGTTTCGCGTCCACTTTTATTTAATGCTTTCAAAGTTAGTCCTTATACAACAGTGCTATATAGCACTGCTTAGAAATCAAACTACACCGCAGTAGTGGAGTTTGGAGTTTGAAAATAAACTCCAAACTCTGACACTGAGCTCATGGCCAGCTGGGTGATTTTCAAAGTGCAACGTGGCGGTCCTGTACTTTTTCAAAGTGCATCACTTGGATGGAAAGTGCACTACGGTGGTGCTATTTTGGCATTTTGTGCCTTAGCGTCAAAGTTTGATTAAAAATCAAACTACGACGCCTTCATGGATTGCGATGCTGGAGTGGTTTCTTGGATGCCAGGCGACGAATTTTTCAATTTTTTTAACATGATGACCCTTCCTGATGCAGGATGCGGTGAGGGAGCTCTACTCCAGAGAGCACAGGTCATGGGATGTCTTCAGTTACTTGTGGGACTTGAGCGACAGAGATCAAGACTGACTACGAGAAATGGAGTTGTGGTACATCACCTACGCAACACCCATTCGCCCCCACCTTGGGATGATGTCAGCGATTACCGAGAGATGGCACAGGGAGACGTCTTCTTTCCACCTTCCCACCGGCAAGGCCACCATCACCTTGGAGGACATTTGGTGTATCCTGAGATTGTTGATTCATGGTCAGCGTGTCATTTTTGATATGGATGAGGGGTGGGATGCCTGCCATAGAGTCTTGGCCATGGAGGATATCATTATTTTTGAAGGGAAAATCGAGCTCGAGCGACACAGGGCCTTGGCACCTCCCTTCCGCTTGGTTTTTGAGGCCATTATTTCAGGTCTCATTTCCCTAGATAGACGAGGCCAATACTTTAGTCCTAGTTGGGGACTTTGCTGGGAGCACATGGTGATGCGTGATAGGCTGACTCACTTTGCTTGGGGGCCGGTTCTTCTTGCATCTTTGTACAGAGATCTTCACGAGTATGTCTACCTCGATGACAGAGCACTCAGAGTAGGTGTGACACTCCTCCATGTATGGGCATGGGAGCACATTGATGTCTTTTAGCCACAGGTTGTTCCAGTTCTGATGGTGCCCAATGATCCCCTCATATGGCGCTAAAAAGGTGGTGTGTCCTTCACACACATAGGTGAAAACGATATTTCCTATTGGAGGAGAGTCCTCGACGAGATGCAGGTGTTCATATGGCGGTTGTACCTTGGTCGGCCTGGATGGGTTGGTGATGCAGATCAACTTTTCTTTGCCCACCAGGACCGCTTCATGCAGGGGTGAGAGCATACTATGATAGAGAGATATCTGCCTGGGCATGTGCACCAATTTGGTGAGCCTCAAGATCAGCCTGACAATGATTATGTGGTCATCTTCGCTTGCACCATCTCACAGGTTTCATGGGGGTGATACATTCCTACCTCAGAGGTCGTGGACAGTTTCAGACAGTTAGTAGCTCGGCCATGGGCTTATGATCAGGGGCCTGCAGATCTAGGCACGACATAGGAATACAGGGATTGGTTTCGGCCTCCCCTACGATTGACTATTCTAGGTGCAATCCCTGATCGGCGAAGGGTGAGAGGTAGAGGGGAAGGATGAGGACAGAGGGATGGTGCACAACAGGACCAGCCGACCGGACCTCTAGTTCAGCCAGATCAGGTCGATGTGCAGATGCAAGATTAGCAGCAGGTGTTGGCAGGTCCACCACCATGGGCTAGGGGTGAGGATCAGCCTTAGGTACACCCTCCAAGAGCACAACCAGTAGGGCAACTAGCAGGGCAGGTGGATCCCTGAGATGCATTGATTGTGCAGTTGCAAGCCCAGGTCTAGACCGTGATAGTCGAGAGGGATAAGGCTAGGACTGAGAGAGATCAGATCAGGACTGAGAGGGATTAGGCCATACAACAAAGATAGGCCGCAGAGTTATAGGCAGCCACAGAGCTAGGCTAGAGATAGTAGTTGGAGAGCATGGCATCCTCCTCCTCTCAGGGTACAGTGTCCATTTGGTCTTACAAGGAGGTCATCCGAGAGGCCGAGTATTATCGTATGCACTATCACGAGGCCATACCCAGAGCAGCAAGGGTCCTAGAGTACTCACAGCAGATCGGTTGTAGACCAGTAGAGGGTCACGGTGACAGAGGTGAGGGAAGAAGACAAGAGGGTTAGGCCTCTTTTTGATCGAGATGATACCATTTTTTGTGCCTTAGGGGCTCCTTTTTGATAGCCCGATGGGCCTTTTTGTACTAATTGACACACATGTACAGTCATCCAATTATTTTGAACTATGACAATTATATTATTGATGATATATATGAGCCGATGATTTTGATGTGATGTGTACCATTTATTTATGCATGTGTGGATGATTCTACTTCTATATGTTGTGCAATGATTTTTATGTGATGCATTTATTTCTGATGATATATGCATTATGTAGTGATTATGACTAACAGATCTATCTTATGTTGTTGCCTTATGATATGCAGATGTATTTATGTGATGTCTAATGATGTTGTAGTCTATATGATGATTTGGAATGATATGGTATGTAATATGCAAAGTGATATGGAAATGATGTATGGTGTACACGCGAAATGATATGTGAATTATGCATATAAAGTGAAATGATTATGGATGGATGTATGCTTTGCATGTAATGGATTTTTATGTTTCTATTTATGCTGATGTGAAATGATTTATGCGATGAAATGCAAAAATGATTGCAATGCTATTTATGAGATGATATGGATGATTAGTGGACGATATAATGCAATGTAGATGCAATGGTCGTGTTTTTTATGATATGATGCAAATGAGATGGTTTTTTAAGATGCCTAGAATAAAAAATATTTTTATCCTAAACATGTTAAATGTATGTGATGTATTTAATGTGATGTGATGCAATGATATGTTAATATAAAGTGGTATGATGATTTTTTATGTCAAATGAATGTAATATGGGAGATGGCCTTATAATGTTATGTGAGTACGTATGTAATGGATTATCTATAATGCTTATGTGCCTAAAATATATGCTTTGAGGTGACCATGTTGCTCTATAAATAGTTGAGCCATTTCATCTGGAAGGGACACATTTCTTCCATAAGATTATATATATCTTGCAATTCTTATTTCTGCATTTTACCAGCCATACTTTGTTTTACATTGAGAGAGAAAGGGAGTGAGATTTATTTATTTTGTGAGGAATTTATTTTTGAGAGGAGTAAGCTATCAACTTGAGAGATAGAGTTTACTAGTGACATTCTTGAGAAGTTGTTTACCAAGCTTGCTACTGTTGGAAAGGACTACATTGCTGTCATTTGTTTTGGATAAGCGATAACAAGCATGTGGATCTCTTCTTCTTTGTTATTTTACTTTTGAATGATGTTTCTTGCATTCATGGTTGAGATTTCTTTTCTAGTATGTGCATTAGAGAAATTAGATTGTTATAAAAATTTAATTGAAGCTTTTATGTTGTTTTCATATGGTGCTTGTAAGTACTCCATAATAGGAGATGAGTGTTTATCATAAGTATTATATACTATGTATGAGTGAACATGAAGGGAACATATGGTACACTTAGCAAAGTTATTGATTTAACTAGGAAAGCTTTTTTTTACTCCTAGGATAGATAATCCACTATAGGAGGGAGTTCATGTACTTACATATAAGTAGGGTTATTCCAAGTATATAGGTTATCTGGTATGATGGATTTTCCATTGAAGGAAATATCTATCTTGTGCACTTACTAGTTAAGTATTTTTATTCCAAGTAGATTAATATGGTTGTAGGTTATCTGGGATGATGGATTATCCATTGAAGGAAATACCTATGCGTAGCTTAAGATAGCCTTAAGTCAAATCAGCCCTGATTAGTGTATGTGATAGATGACTTCATTCAAAGTACTCAATGAGAACTCTTTTTCCAAAGTAGTGTGAATGTCAAATTCTCCACTCTAGTTTGTGTGACTACCGAGACTACACTGTCAATTCACTGGGGTCTAGTATTACATGCTAGATAGAGATTGTGGGATTATAAGTTATAGTTATGTAGGACATAGCACTATGCTCAGTTGGTTGTCATTATCGGTTACTCTACCAATCTCTTCTTTGAAGGGAAGGGTGATCTATCAAACAATAGATGTGCTTGGGACCACATTATGAGTCTATGGTTGGTGGAAAAGCACTTGAGTGAATCTTCTGCTCCACAATAGGTGATAGAAGAACAAATATTTGAAAGGAAGGATCTTGGACTGTCTTACAACTATTTTTTCTAAAGCTCATTGGAGCTATGCATGTAAATGTATGTATTCTTGAATTGTTTTAATTTGTGAAGCTATTGTAATGAAATAGAATCTTATTTGTATATTCCCAATAAAGAAAGAAAGAAATTATTGCAATGACTTGTTACCTAATCTATTTACTCGCATGGTGTAAATTTAGAAATTTTTACTGCATTGAAGGGTTGGCATGTTACACTTTGTTTGAGGTGGAGCCAAATTTTATGTTACTAGTGTGATTGTGGAGGTCATCATCTTCATTGTGGAAAAACTCTATTTCTTTTCTTTTCTTTTGTGGCCTTGTTTTGACCATAAAAAGACTTGCAAGGGGAATGAAGGTGTGTGTGATGAGATATCCAAGGTATGACAATGCAAAGGGGTGACTTGAGCCTAAGGTATGCAACCTAAGCTATGTTTTTGGATTTTCTCAAGCTATAAGGATGCCTAATGATGATAATATCGAAGATTTGAGGTTGAAAATGACAATAACAAGACAAGTCAAAAATTTGACAAGGTGAGCTTTAAACTAGACTGACCAGTTTAAAGGTTACACCAAAATGACAAGGACTAATGTAGAAAATGACAAGGTCAATGACAATACTTCTTTGTGACAAAGGGCCTATGCCAAGGTATGGTAAGTTTCCCTATTCTAATTTTTTTCAAAAGGTATATGCAACCTAATGATGGATGTGTACAATAATTGAGGTAATCTAATAATGGCCTAAAATTTATCTAAGAAATGGAAGGAGGATACCCTAAAGATTACCTAAAATGTGATGGTAAGCTAAATCAATGTGATGAAATGGCAGAAATGAGGTGAGAAAGTATTTGGTTTGAACTATAGGTACTGTCAAGAATTTGTCAGAAAATGGAATTAACAAGTTTTCCCTAAATTTTTTGTAAATAGGCAATTTTGATTCACTGGTTTTATGTAAATACGTCATTGTAAGGTTTAGTTGCATTTCAGTTTATCAAATTTAGTGTAGAGGCTATCAATTGTAATTCAAAAGAGCAGTTGTGGTGATTGACAATCAATTGCAATTAATAGAGGATAAACTTGAGTTTTGACAATTTTGAAGGGAATTTTGTGTTGTTTGATTGAAATTTCTAATAGAAAAAAGGAAAACAATCTGAATAAATTCTAAAAACACTTGGGCTATTCTGAAAATGTCCAAATTATGTTTACAATGTGCTTTTTCTTGAGGTTAGTCACTTTGAATTTCCACTAGTATAGCACAAAACGAAAACAATATCACACATAGAAAACAATTGTCTATGCCTAAAGGAAATGGCCAATGGCAACACTCTTAGACCCACTCTAGGAATCTCCTTTGACGCAAGAAAGGGACACTCTTTTGGGTTATGTATCACCTCTTGCCTATGACAGTGTACAAGTAGGGGCCTTCTGCTATGGAAGGATGTCGTAAATCACCCTCTCCGTGGAAATTCACAAGCTCAAAGAGAAAGTGACTTATGCAAGCCAGGGATTTCTATCTCACTAAAAGGAGCCAAATGTTTGGTGTAAAATTCTTATGGGTGTGGTGCTACACCCTTGCACTAAAAATGTCACCAAAAATCAAGTAAAATGGTGGCTTCTAACTAATTTGGTTCTTAGTCATTGCTCGGGGACATGGCACCTTGTGAGAATATAGCAATCCACTTAAGGCTTTAATCACTCCTACTAGGGGCTCTTATACATTTTGGTGCAGGAGCACCTATACCTCATTCTCCATTTTTGCTTATTTGATGGAAATTGGTGTTTAGTAGGGTTAATGTTGGTATTTTGAGTGTGTTTGTCTTTAAATAAGGTCTAAGAAGACCATTTATTATGATCTAGGTTGAGTTTTTGAGTTTTGAGTCTCTATGTACACAAATGCACTCTTGGACTAAAAGATGCTCTTGTAGCCTTTGAAAGTAAAAGCATGATTTTTTGTATAAATGTGCAAGGATGGGGGTCTTAAGAATGTAATAATTATAATTCCAAGCCATTTGAATGGTTTTTAAGGTCTTAGCTCTTCAGGATTGAAAGGTTGCTTCAAAATGCAAAGTTTTCATAATGTAATTTGGAGTAAACTCAATATTTATGATGTAATTATCATTAACCAATGGGTTACCTCCTTGAAAATAAGTTGAGGGTCATTGGTAATGATGTGGAAAATTTTAAATAGCCTCCTTTTGGTGGAGGCAAGTGGTTGGATGAAGTTTTGAAGCATTAACATAATAAAAAACTCTGTTTTTCTATTTTTTCCAGCATTTTTCATTGTTCCCATGCTTGGTACGGTCTGGTACATCATTGTACGGGCTCCGAATTGGAATGGTTTGAAAGAGGGAAGAGTATAATTTATTTTTGTGGTGATTTGGCTCATTTTCATTAGGTATTGAGTAAGTTACATCAATTTTAGTGAAAGTGGGTCTGAAACCTTGCAAAACAAGGGTTTGGTCACCAAAATGGATGTAACTCCCATTTCCACCGTCGGAAAAATCTGAACCTTGGTGGATTAGTAGATTTAGGACTCCTTTACATGCTCAAATTTGTTTCAGATTGAAATATGGAGGTTTGCAAAAGTTATGTGATGCCCTAGGTTTGGTTTTACCTTGAAACAGTCCAAAAAATGATCATTTGTAAGCATTTGTTTTGGTTTCTGATTATTTTAGGTAAATAGAATGGATGTAAGGTGTGTATTGGGTCTTGAGGAGAATTTTTGAACCTGAGAAAGGCTTAGGGGTGTTGGGGTTTTCCTTGACAAGTTGAAAGCTTCCTTGTACATGCCTAGTTAAGCCTTGTTTATGGCTTGTAAATCAATCTTTTGATACATTTTTTTTGGGTGCTTGATCCTATGCTTTTGGGAAGTTGTGGAGGATGGTGTTGGGAGTCTAAAACCATGTTTCATGGTCTGGTTAATGCCTTTAATTATATTTTATTTTCACTGTGCTATTGGTGAATGTTGCAAGGTTGCATGGGCTTGTGTAAGAGTGATGAGAAAATGGGAGTTTTCGAGTGTAAAGTTAGGTTATTTGGTCTTATTTTGACATGTTGAGAGTGTAAATAGCATTCCCAAGTCCTCCAAACATGTCTGGGTGTGTGAGTTGAGTTGGGTGATCGAGTTGCTTGTTGGAAGGAATAGTGAAGTTGATATGTGCATTGAGAGAAGCTATTGGAAAAAGGTGTTGCTTCCCCTGCCACTATGCATCACATTTTATGATAGTGCCCTATTCTAAATTACATTGTATGAATAAGGCCTACATACCATCAAGAATTGAAAATTTAGTCTTATCTATTTATATACTGACCCGAGGGAAAAACCAATTGGAGTCGCCTTCAAGTTCTCCTTTCGGATGTTTCACTTAGGAAAGCCCCTCTAAGGGTAAAAAAAGCAAGACAAACACAATGCATTCTAATCTTCAAGATCACACTAAGTGCGAGGAGAGAGCATATTGTGTTTTCCTTACACTAGCATGATGTTCATTTTAGCCTCAAAATCAATTTTTCGGTACATGAGAGTGTAAATTCCAAGAGGTATTTATGATTCCCAAGTTCACACTAAGTGCAAGGGAAGAGCATACATACCCCGTAACAAAGACACAATCACAAGACAATAAAAGCAGTGATTCTTTTTATCCCCAAGATAAAATGTGAGAATGCACACTAATGCAATTTATTGGTTCTTTTTAGCCTGAATGAATGTATGATGCAAATTCTTTTTAAATCCTAATGACTGACAGATGCAGATTGTTGTAAATTTTAGACCTTATGAGTGTATGATGTAGATTGTGGTTCTTTTTATCCTTTATGAGTGTAGATTTGCAAACAAGATAACTCTAAGCTAAGTAATCAAACATGTGGCAACAAAGTTTGTTTCAAAAGAAATAGTTTTGTTTGAAAAGAAAAAAAAATTAGAACTCCTCCCAAGATTCATGCCACATGTTGCAGATCAAACATCAATAATAGACAAAAACCTCTATTCTATTGATTGCAAAAGAAAGAATTTGAAATTTTGGAATAAAACCCTAAATTTAAAATAAACAGGAAATTGTGGCTCTATAAACCATAGTTGTGGTTTACAGGTGTGTCATCCAGGATATCAAATGTGTCATTTGGGATAGTGAATCCATTGTTCGGATGTAGTGAAATATCTAACAGTTGTGTTGAAGCACTAACACTTGCGACGAACCATCCCTAGAGTTGCAAAACATGAGAAATTCGTCCAAATCCGAGTGAACAACAGCCTAATATGATATAATAATGATGTAAGATGATAAAAAATAAAACCAAAAGTAAAAAAAACTAGAAAAACTAAAAATAAATGCAAATGAAATGATTTTTTTGACTATCAAACAGTTGTGGCTTTCCTTACGTCAATTGTGGTGCACTGGTTTTTCTTTGACAGTTGCATTGTTTTAGCCTTTGATTGCTTCGTTTCATACCTGTAACCTGTAAAACTAAAAATTTCATGCAAAAAATCTACCAAAATTTTCATTTCACGTTGGGTTCACCAATGTAAGTAGTGATAAGATGAGGATTAGTGATAATAAAGCATTAAAAAACAATCCTAATGATCTTAATCAAGTAATAAAGAATAAAGAAAGTGTAAAACATAAAATAGTTTAACATTACCAAAGTCTCAAGCCTCCATTGATTCACCTCTATTACCCTTCTCCATTTTGCTTTGATTCATCAATGCCCTTAGATTCATGTGCAAATTTAGCCTAAATGACAAGAAAAATATTGAAGTAGTTGTCTCAACAACATTTACTTGCATAAAAATGGATCTATCAAAATGACCAAGAAAGGTGTCTTTTATAGAAGAGCCAGATTTGAATGAATGATCGAGATTGAAAAGGATTAATCAAAGGATTAGATTGATCATGACAAGTGAGGATAAGAATGAGACTAAGAGAGGAACTAAGAAAATCACTTAGTTTGAATGGGAAAATGAATAATTAAATAACGAAAACATTATTTAATTATACAGGAAAAAAGGTAAATTGATTTTTTTAAATTAAATAACAATTTAATTCTAAAAGGTGGGAGGGAAAGTCAATTTAAAAAGTCATTTAAATAAATAATATTTATTCAGTTGTGGAGGAAAAAGATAAGTGAATAATTAAACAATTAGTATTAATTATTTAATTATAGTATACAAGATATTAATAATTAAATAACTTAGATTTATTTAATTATAGGAGACATGAACATTAGAGATGAAATTAAATAAAATTTAATTATACAAAAGATAAAATAGACTAATCGAAATGACAATTCAATAATTAAAATTATTTAATTAATAGGAGACTGATAAAATTAGGTAAATATATCACTTTTTCATCGTTTAGTCTCTACCCAACTAATGGTAAGCTCTCTTTGACATCGTCATAGCCGTTGTCAAGGTAGAAATACCAATACAAAGTTTGAATTAGGAAAAACCCTATACAACACAACCCTTCCCCCTCCTTCATGAGTACATGTTATAGATCTGAAGTAAACTGGAGGAAGATTGAAGACCTAATTTCTCACTCAAGTAGTCAAGCCCTGCAAGTCAACAAATTAAGGAAAGTCGATTTTATCAACAATAGATGAAGTTATGATAGTGAGCCTAGATAAGAAGAACCCATAGACAAGGAGCAATAGGAGATTGAAGCCTTATTTTCCATAGTTTCTTCCTAATCTAGGGCACCAAACGCCCTTGTCCATCCAAATCAATTCCAAATTTATATGCCAGGTTCCTCTATGTCTACCCTTTGCTATTTTAAAATCTATTGCTATTTATCATCTCTATTTTTCTTAGAAATAATCTCAATTCATTGTTGTGTGAACCCCAATCCAAATACCTAGAAAACAATAAGAACAAACACATTATATTAGAGAATGCAAGCAAGAACAAGGATTCCCCATGAAATCCATTCACCAAGTTCAAATTAGGAAAAAAGCAATGAAGAACACAATGAAAACAACAAAATAGATATTGAATCCTAATTAAACTAGAAAACTTATGATCCCATGGGGGAATTGGTGCCAATTTGATGTGAAAATTGGCCCTTTCCCAATTCCTATGATGCAAGATTGTTGTATGTTGATGAATGTTGATGAGTGCTCCAAGCTAAAAACCTGCATAACCGAGCTAAGAACTCAATGATATTAGTGAAAATGGCTAGAGATTTGAGTATAGTAACTTTGCATAATTTGTGGATGATCAAATGAGGAGATGAGCTTTTTATTTATAGAATGAGAAGATGGATGAATGTTCAAAATAGAGCAATATGGGACTAACATTCATCCAATGGAAAGATGCCACTTGTTAACCTATGAGTGGATGGAGGATGTGCATGTTTTGAGGATTGTGCCAATAAATGTCTATTTTTGAATTTTGAATTTTGTTGAAATGATATGCAAGAGGGAAGGAAAAATGCATTAAACGCCACTTGGCTCAAGGAAAAGTACATGTAAGATGGAGTTAATGCCTTGTCAGATGTACATGTCAACTTGGAATTATGAATTCAAGCTTGAATAATATTCCAAAAGATGCCTTGTTGAGGAAAATAGAGATTTAATCAATCAAATAAGTCTATTTTCATGTGCAAGTGGGAAAAGCTAGAGGATGGGACATGAGGGGAGATTAAATTAATCATTGTTAATTAATTAAATGAAGGGGATTAGATGATGTGACCTATTTGACTCAAATTTGTGGATTTATTTAAATCAAATATGAGAGGAATGTGATAAGAGATTAATTAAATAAAGATTTTGATTTATTTAATTAAAAGAGACGATTGTTAGATTAAATTAAATAAGATTTTGATTTATTCAATTTAATAGATAGACTTTAGAGATTTAATCAAATAACAATAATTATTTACTTAAATTGGATAATTAGATCAAGATGGTTAATTTAATTATCGAGAAGAGGTGACTTAACTAGATAACTGATTTATTTAATTAAGAGAGGAAATAATGATGAATTTAATCAAATAAGTGAATTTGATTAAATGGTTAGACTAAAGGATGATTCAAGATGAAACGATGTTAGTGGTCAGGATCAGATGCACAAAGTCAATCGGTACATTTTACGTGTCTACATTTTGCCCCTCTTTGTCTACCAGGACCGCTTCATGCAGGGGCGAGAGCATACTATGATAGAGAGATATCTGCCTAGGCATGTGCAGCGCCAGTTTGGTGAGCCTCAAGATCGGCCTGACGATGATTTTGTGGTCATCTTCACCTACACCATGTCACAGGTTTCATGGGGTGGATACATTCCTACCTCAGAGGTCATGGACAGTTTTAGACAGTTAGTCACTCAGCCATGGGCTTATGATCATGGGCCTACAGATCTAGGCACGACACAGGCATACATTGATTGGTTCTGGCCTCCCCTACAATTTACTATTCCAGGTGCAATCCCCGATCGGCGGAGGGTGAGAGGCAGAGGGGGAGGATGAGGACGAAGGGATGGTGCACAACAGGACCAGTCGATTGGGCCTCCAGTTCAGCCAGATCAGGTCGATGTGCAGATGCAGGATCAGTAGCAGGTGTCGGCAGGTCCACCACCATGGGCTAGGGGTGAGGATCAGCCTCAGGTACAACCTCCATGAGCACAGCCAGTAGGGTAGCTAGCAGGGCAGGTGGATCCCCGAGATGCATTGATTGTGCAGTTGTGGGCCCAGGTCCAGACCGTGATAGCTAAGAGGGATAAGGCTAGGACTGAGAGAGATCAGATCAGGGCTAAGAGTGATTAGGCCATACAACAAAGACAGGCTGCAGAGTTATAGGAAGCCACAGAGCTAGGCTGGAGACAGTAGTTGGAGAGCATGGCATCCTCCTCCTCTCAGGGTACAGTGTCCATTTGGTCTTACAGGGAGGTCATCCGAGAGGCCGAGTATTATTGTATGCACTATCATGAGGCCATACACAGAGCAGCAAGGGTTCCAGAGTACTCACAGTGGACCAGCTTCAGACTAGCAGAGGGTCACGGTGACAGAGGTGAGGGCAGCAAACAAGAGGGTTAGGCCTCTTTTTTATCGAGATGATACCATTTTTTATGCCTTAGGGGCTCCTTTTTGATAGCCTGATAGACCTTTTTGTACTAATTGACACACATGTACAGTGATCTGATTATTTTGTACTATGACTGTTATATTATTGATGATATATATGAGCTGACGATTTTGATGTGATGTGTACCATTTATTTATCCATGTGTGGATGATTCTACTTCTATATGTTGTGCAATTATTTTTATGTGATGCATTTATTTCCAATGATATATGCATTATGTAATGATTATGACTAAAAGATCTATATTATGTTGTTGCCTTATGATATACAGATGTATTTATGTGATGTGTAATGATGTTGTAGTCTATATGATGATTTGGAATGATATGGTATGTAATATGCAAAGTGATATGGAAATGATGTATGGTGTACACGCGAAATGATATGTGAATTATGCATATAAAGTGAAATGATTATGGATGGATGTATGCTTTGGATTTAATGTATTTTTATGTTTCTATTTATGCTGATGTGAAATGATTTATGCAATGAAATGCAAAAATGATTACAATGCTATTTATGAGATGATATGGATGATTAGTGGACGATATAATGCAATGTAGATGCAATGGTCGTGTTTTTTATGATATGATGCAAATGAGATGGTTTTTTAAGATGCTTGGAATAACAAATATTTTTATCCTAAACATGTTAAATGTATGTGATGTATTTAATGTGATGTGATGCAATGATATGTTAATATAAAGTGGTATGATGATGTTTTATGTCAAATGAATGTAATATGGGAGATGGCCTTATAATGTTATGTGAGTACGTATGCAATGGATTATCTATAATGCTTATGTACCTATTATGTATTATTATGCAATAGGTGAAAATATGAAGTGACTATGAAATGTCTATGCACATGAATATTATGCAATGATGAATGCAATGTGATGCAAAAAATGGATGCAATGTAATGAGAAAGGAAAAATGCTTATAATAATATGTTTATATGATGATGAAAAATGCACCACATATGTTTCCTATATGATATGTTTATGCAATACGCTAATGATTTGTGGATGTAGGGTCGATGACGACGAGGATGATGATGATGATCAATTGTCATAGTACCTTGTTAGTGCGGTGAGCAAGAAGGAATGAAAGAGAAGAAGTCATTTCAACAAGACACAAGATGATGAAAATGCAAATGATGATGATTACTTGCTGAGGAATTGGGATTTTCAAAGGCCCAATTTTATTATTTTTCATAACACACATGGTACGATGCATCAAGGTATAGAAAACCAGGATGGCATTGTACCTAGTGTGATGGACTTTGACTTGATAAACAGATAGGAGTATCCTTGTTCACACCTAACATACAGAAACCTTGCTAGGATGCACTTTATAAGTTTCAAACACCTCAGACCAAAACATGGAAAGGTATAACCTATCAATGCAATAGTCAACAAGTTGCTCAAAACCTCCTCCATACATACCTAACAAAGCAAGTATTTGCCAAGGTTATATTACAAGAACATCCAGCAAGCACAACAGACAAAAGATAATGATCATTGCCCCATTCCTATTTCTCTAAATCCTCTATTCGGATATCATCGAGAAGTCCTTTGAATGAGCGCAATAAGATAAGTCAAAAGAATAGAGACAAAGTAAACAAACAAGTTGATGTTCTTCAATACCGCTAACCAAAAGGAAATGTGATTTTAAGGATAATAACCGAAACTATTGCCAAAACATAATGTCCATTGTAGGAAGGATGCATCCTACGACATGTTAGTGGATGGCACCACATCATTTTGTTTATCCTAAGTGTTCTTTCAAATGATTGATATGGGAGCAAATGGATGATAGGTTATTGATACAAATAGTTGACCAACTTTTTTACATATTGACATAGACCTAACACTTGACGTTTTGAGTTTTCACTTTTCACCTGCTAGACTTGTTTCTGATTGTGTTACCAAAGATTGAGGATGACGATCGTTTATTATGAATGATGTTATTGCGAGTGAAAGTGAGATGAAATGGATGGATTTTTGCAAATATTTGGATGTTTTTGATGTTTTTGATATGTTTTGAGGCTATTTTTGGTATTTTTGGAGATTTTCAAATGTTTTGATTTTTTATTTTCCAATGTTTTGGGGTTTCCCAAAATTTTGGCTAAGAGACTAACCTAAGGACCTCTCCTAGGGGTCTCGGGGGCTAATCAACAGATTAGCCTTGCCTATGTTATACATGCAGAGACCACGTAGTTCGACTGACGACTTGATTGATTTACAGATGATGATATACATGATGAGATGTCAGTTTCTTATGATGGATACCTAAAGGACTGACCTAAGTGTCTCAGGGGGTGATCAAAGATCAACCTTGCCTATGTTCAAGGCTCAGAGACTCGTAGTTCAACAAGATGACTTTGTTTTGACTTTTTGACTGACTTTTGACCTGTTTTTGGATTTTTTGATATGTTTTGAATGTTTTTGGACTTTTTGATTTTTCTGATGTTTTTGGATTTTCTGATGTTTAGGATTTTAAGAATATATACGAATCTGATCCAATGAGAACATGCCCCTAGTGTGATGCAATAGAGTACTCTGATAAAGGTAGGACAAGCTAACCTTGAGGATGGGCCGAGTAGTACTAGGAGGGATCATGATATGAACACAAGACCAAGCTATGGTGCGGATGTGGGTGGATGAGTGATGGATGGAGATTTGAATACGATGGATGATGGAAACGTAGTGGATGAATGATGCAGAAAAATCTGTACAGATCCTAGTGGATGGAAAGTGCTTATTTACACAAGGCACCTGTTTGGCAAGTTTTCACCAAGGTACTTGTCCAAAGTGCCACTGAAGTAGTTTTCACTAGAGGACGATTTTTCTCTTTACTATTTTTTTTTTTTTGATCCTTTTTCTAATTTTTTTGTCACCAAGATGCCTATTTGCCAAGTTTTCGCCGAAGTAACCATTTTTTAGGACATTTTATGATTTTTTGGATTTTTTAGTTCTATACCTTGAAAGATTTAGGCATAAAATTTTTTCAGATGAGAGTTATTCATGGGCTCTTGCAAGGGTTCCCCTTCGAGTGTTGATAATTGATATGTCCCTGATTTGTAACTTGTTGTAATGACGAATGATCCCAACTAGTTGGGTTCAAACTTGCCTTTGCTGCTTGGGTTTGGGACATTCTTCTGATTCTCCTTTAATACCAGTTCCCTGACTTGGAAGGTCCTACTTCTGATTTTCTTATTGTAGCTCCTTTTGAGTCTATTCTGATAGACTTGCAAATGATTCAAAACATCCATACATTGCTCATCTAGTAGCTCTAGCTCATTTAATCTTGATACCCGATACTCTTCATCTGTGATGAGGTTTTGCAGTGATATCCTGAAGGATGGGAGCTCGATCTCAATGGGGAGTACTTCTTCTAATCCAGACCAGTGAGAAGGGAGTGGCACCGGTGGGTGTACGGATACTGGTTCGATAGGCCCAAAGGGTAGGATTAAGCTACAGATGCTAGTCATGACCTGCATCATTGACTATTTTCTTGAGGATTTTCAAAATGGTTTTGTTTTTAGCTTCTGCTTCACCATTGCCTTGGGGATAGTATGGGGTGGAGAAGCGATGTTGGATTTTGAATTTCTCCCATAAGTTGTGGACATCTTGATTCTTGAATGGTATCCCATTATCTGAGATAATGGCTTGTGGGACACCATAGTGACAAATGAGATAGTTCAGGATGAACCTTGAAATCTGCTTCCCAATTATATATGTCATGGGTATGGCTTCCACCCACTTAGTAAAATACTCCGTAACAGTTATGATGAACATATGGCCATTAGATTAGGTAGGTGTGATTTTTCCAATGAGATCAAGTCCCCATTGCGAAAAGGGCCATGGTGTGATGATAGGATGAAGCTCTTGAGCTGGAGCATGGATGAGGTCCCCATGCTACTGACATTGTAGACACCTTCTAACATAATCATGTGCTTCTCTTTCCATTGTGGGCCAATAATACCCCATCCTCAGTAGTTTCTTGGCTATGGTCATTCCACTCGAGTGTGAGCCACATTTACTGTTATGTACTTCAGTTAGAGTGGTTAATACCTCCTCAACATTTAAGTAGCATAGTAGGGTTCCTTCTATGCTCCTACGATATAGGGTATCTCCTAGGATGATCAATCTGGATGCCTTTTTTACAAAGGTTCATTTTATGTTTGAAGGTAAGTCGGCGGGTATTACTCCTATTCGAAGGTATGTATAAATGTCGTGGTACCAAGGATCACTAGGACCAACAATTTCACACATGAATTCGGATTCTGGTACCTCGAATGCGGGCACGAGAAGCTACTCTATCAGGAATTCATATTTTGGAACATTGTGGGGGATATCCAGTAAGGATCCAATTGTTGCCATGGCGTCTGCTACTCTGTTGTTGGCTCTAGGAATCTGCTCAAATGTAATTTTGATGAAGGATTCTTTTAGACTCTCCACCAATTTCTTGTATGGAGTGAGCTTGTCATCCTTGGTCTAGTATTCATCGTTCACTTGATTTATTATCAATTGAGTCTCTGTATACTTTGAGAGCTATAATATTCCACTGCACTACTATTCTAAGACCTATGGTTAAGGCCTCATATTCTGCAATGTTATTAGTGTAGGGAAATGCCAGTTTGTAGAACCTTGGTATGCAATCCCCTTGCCGGGTGATAAAGAATATGCCGGCTCCTGATCCATGCTATGTGTATGAGCCATCAAAGTACAATTTCCAGTGGTCGGCTACATTGAGATTGAAAATAGATTCATCTGGAAACTCTAAGATCAAAGGATTCTCTGAATAAATTGTTGCTTCCACAAGCTGATCTATGATGACTTGAACTTTGATTCCTTTCTGCTCCACATATTCAATGTCATATTCTGACAGTATCATCACCCATTTGGCTATTCTTCCCGTAAGCATTACTTTTGATAATAAATATTTGAGGGGCTCAATTTTGGCAATCAGTTTTATCTTGTGTGCCAACATGTAATGTCTGAATTTCTATGATGCAAACACTACTGCTAGGCATGCTTTCTCTATGAATGAGTAATTTAGCTCATGCCCCACCATTGTTCTGCTAATGTAATAGATATCCCTTTCTGTTCCATTTTCGTCATGTTGAGCTAGGAGAGCTCCAAGGGCTATTGTTATTGCTGATACGTAGAGGATCAATGGTTTTCTTTGGATTGGTGGCATTAGGACTGGTGGTGTCAGTAGATATTCTTTGATTTTATTGAATGCCTCTTCACATTTGGTATCCCATTTGTACACTACTCCCTTGTGGAGTAGGTGAGAGTATCGGTTTTGTTTGTCCGCCAGCTGTGCTATGAATCTTCGAATGTATTGGAGCCTACCTTGAAGACCTCTCAATTGCTTTAATGTTTTTGGAGCATCCATTTCAAGGATTACTTTTACCTTTGTTGGATCTACCTCGATACCTCTCATTGACACTATATATCCTAGAAATTTTCCCGATTGTACGCCAAAGACGCACTTCTTTGGGTCTAATCTAACCTTGTACTCTTCAAGCCTGTCAAAAATGGCACTTAGGGTTTCTATGTGATCTTTTCTCTTTCTGGACTTGGCTAGAATGTTTTCAACATAATCTTCGACCATCTTATGAATCATGTCATGGAATATCAATGTCATGGCCCTTTGGTATGTTGCTCCTGTGTTCTTTAAGCCGAATGGCATCATGTTCCAGTAGTAAGTCCCCCATGGACAAGTGAAAGTCATCTTATGTTGGTCCTCTTTAGCTATCATGATCTGATTATACCCTGAGAATCTTTCCATTAGTGACAACATTTCATGTCTGGCTGTCATGTCTACTATCATGTCAATGTTTGGAAGTGGGAAGTCATCTTTCAGACATGCTTTATTCAAGTATTTGAAGTCTATGCATATTTTGATGCCCCAATCAGGTTTTGAAACATGTACCAAGTTTGATACCCATTCTGGATAATATACCAGTCGAATGAATCCCGCATCTAATAGCTTTTTTAGCTCCATTTTGACTAATAAGGCAATCTGAGGGTGCATTTTTTGAAGCTTTTGTTTAACAGGCTTTGCTTCTGGATATACTACTAAGTGGTGAACCATGATCTTTGGATCAAGCCTAGGCATGTCAGCATAGCTCCATGCAAAGTTTATCTATCTTTCTCTTAGGAATGCTGCTAGGAGTTCTTGTTCCTCTGATAGTAATGACTCTACATAGAATGTGATGTGCAGGATTTCCTCTGTTCCTAGATTGACCGGATTGTACCTTTCTGCCAGGACTGCTGATTTTTCTTGATGAATAGCTCTAGAAGGAAGAATGAATCCCCCATCCTCGGGCGCCTTGGAGAGGTCTTCACTGTTGGATGTGTCCTTTCTTTTTACTTTATTTTGGTCAGAGAGTGCCACAGTGTGGTTTTCACTCAAGGACTTGGATATTATTCTTAATTTTTTACTTTTGCAACTGAGGGATTCAATCGTTTCCCCATAATAAGCATGTGTATCTAGCTCAATTATGAACACCGCTTTGTGATCCCCATACAGAATGTTATCCCGTAGTCCCATGAATTTTGAGAGCGCCTCATCATTTTTGAATGTATCAAGAATTGGTGGTTCTCGTTGGTCGTAGTTGATGAGTTGGGGGTATACTAGGCATATTTCATGATTTTGGTGGTCTGATTCAAAGGATAGGGTGTTGATCATGAACAAAGTGGTGTCCTCAAAAAGCCTAGGTAGATTGGATGTGGGGTCCTCGTCATTGCTACTACTACAAACATCGGTTATATCAAATGTAAAGTTATCTATGACTCTACCTGTGGATATTGGTAATCGTAGTTCTACTGCAGTTGGCTAAGGAGGATTATTAACCATTCTAACTGGAGAAATTTGGTTGCGTATGGTTATAATCGGAGGGGTACATCCAAGGCCAAGATTTGTTATTGCTCACGTCTCTAGAATGATAGGTATTATAAGCCCATTGTCATTTTTCCCAAGTCTTTGATTTCTGTCATAGCCCATTGCAAGCATCATTTGCAAACCCTTGCTTCTGTCATCCATTGGTAAATCAGCTACTGGTCTCTCATCTTGATATAGCATATGAGATGGATCTACCTCAATAACTTCTTGGCCAAGGTCTCCCCACCTTGTGAAATTGGGATAGTCTTCAAGAGACGTTTGAGATGACAAGGCTTCATTTTCTTGTGGATGTCCCCGTGATCTAGGAGATTGTGGTAACTCTCCTACCACAAAAGCATTTTTAGGGATCTTGTAGTTTCCACAACTGTTATCTTGGATGATGACCTTAATGTCTGAAATGGTGGGAATGGCAGGAGTGATAGGTGTCTCTGTCGTAGAAGTGGATGCGAGAGTGGCTGGATCAATGTATGGTGTGGATGGACCCTCATCATTTTTTGGTACTTGGGGAATTTTATATTACTTTGCTTCAAGGTTCTTGTAATAGGAGAAGGGTTCAGGATCTCTGTGGATGGTAACTTCTTGTCCCTCATGTGTGAATTTAACACATTGATGGAAAGTTGATGCTACTGACTTCATTCTATGAATCCATGGATGTCCCAGAAGGATGTTATACGGAAAGTTGAGTTCCAAGACCTGAAAAGTGGTTTCCATGATATTTGGCCCTACTTGAATAGGGAGTTTGATTATGCCCTGGGACACTCTTTCTTGATCATCATATGCTCTTATTGTGATACCCTTTCCTTTGTCAATAGAATCCTCTAAGATTTTCAATTGTTTGATGAGGTTGAGAGAACATATATTCAAACCCACACCTCCATCCACCAAGACCCTTTTTACTTTTCTCTTATGTACTATAACTTATAAATGAAGCGCACAGTTGTGAGATGGTTGAGTGGGGAAATCTTGGTTAGAGAATATGAGGAGATTTGGCGTAATGATATTTCCAACCATAGCTTGGAATTGTTCCGCATCAAGATCTGCAAGGACAGTGGATGAAGCCAATGCTTCCTCAAGGATTTTCCTATGGGCAGATGAGATTTGTAGCAACTCCATGATGGAGATTTGCGTTGGTGTTCTTTTGAGTTGATCTAGGACATTGTAGCCATTGGGGAGAGATCTAGATGCAGGGACTTTGTTTTGCTGGGATGATCTTGGGATGGTAACTTTTTTGCCTCTTAGGGTGACTCCACAATCGGCATGGGCACCTTTGATGGTGATGACTGTGCAATATTCATCTAGGGAGGCGATGACAGTTTCGTACACATGATTCACATTTGTGTGGGTGCCTTTCCCTTTATTAGTGTTGTTCTTACTCCCTTTATTGCCATGGTTAGGCATCAGATTTGTGTATATCTTAAGGTCTTGGTTTCCTATAGGCTATTCCACGTTTATAATCCTTTGATCAATGAGATCTTGAACTATCTGTTTTAATCTCATGCAACTATTCGTGGTATGGCCTTTGATTTTATGGAATTCACAGAGTTGATTCTCATTATACCAAGGAGGTTTCACATCTAGTTCTTGGTAATTCCCAAAGGTGGGAGCTTTGATGAGTTTTTCATTTATTAGCTTCTTCATTATAACTTCGAGTGGTTCCCCCAAATTAGTGTATTTTTTGTTTGGGGTAATTTTTGTTCCGTTGGGGTGGTCCCCTTTGATCATTGAGATTGTTGATTGTCAGATTGTTGTTTGGTTGTTCTATTGTTTGATGAGTGTTTTGGTGTTGGATTTGGATTTGCGGTGCGACTGTGTTTTGGCGAGGAGCACTAATAAAAAATTTAGCATCGACGACACCATCATTGGTAACATTTTTATTCCTTTTCCAAGTATGAGGTTTATCGTTGTAATTGGTAGGTGGGCGATTATGTTGTTCGGGGTATGAAGTTGATCCTGCGGATTGAGTCATAAGGGCTCGTTCGATGCTGAGCACCTTCCAGATCAACTAATCATATGTGGTGATCCCTTGTACCTTGAGATGGAATTCCAACAGGTTGTCAAGGTTGGATATGATGGTGCAAACTTGTTGTTCCTCAGGTGTGGTCCACTTGCTCCGATTGGCCTTGGATCGCCATCGTTGTAGGAATGAAGCAAATGATTCATTCTTACCTTGCTTTAGAGCTGAGAGTTCTTCTAGACTGACATCCATTGTGATATTACATGCATAATTTTTAATGAATTCATCTATAATTTCTTGGAATGTTTTGATGCCTGTAGGTAGGCGAGAGAACCATTCTATAGCGTGGCCATCCAAACTCCTAGGAAATAGTCGCATCAGATAAGTATTGTTGTATGTGACTTCCATGCAATGAACCTAGAATTCCCTGATGTGATCTTCAGGGTTTCCCATCCCATGATATTTGTCAAACTTGGAGATCTCAAATCCCTTGGGGAATGGTTTCATCACAAGGCTCCTATCAAATGGGTAGGGACACAAGTTGCTTGGTGTTTTTGTGGTTCACCCTAATTGAAGATCGAGCACTTGTTGCGAGAGCAACCTGATTTGTGTTGTTACATCATTTTGCAGATTAGGGGGTGGGATGAAGGTGTTATGGGGTGTTTCAATTGTGGGTTGGATGGTTGGGTTGGTTGGTGTGTTATTTGATGGTATTTGTACATTTTTCTGAGCTAGGTATGCTTGCACTTGTTGTATGAACAACACTTGTTGTTGATCTTGTTGTTGTTGTGCTAAGATTGCTTGTTGTTGTGCTTGTTGTTGTTGTGCTAGGATTTCCTATTGTTGTGCTTGTTGTTGTTCCAACAATGCTTGTTGTTGGGCTGCCAATTGGGCTGCTCTTGATATTGTTTTATTGCTTGCTAATATGCTTGTAGTTGTGCTGCTTGTTTTTGTGCAAGAAGTTGTCCCTGTGATTGTGCTTGTTGTACTTGATATTGGGTGTTTGCTTGAGCTCGAGCTTGTGCTTGGGCTTGTGCTTGTGTCACTTGTTGTTGCAATAGAATTTGGGCTTGAGCAGCCTTTTATGCTTGTAATGCGGCTTGGGTTGCTTGAGCAGCTTGTGCAGCTTGAGTGGCTTGTTGTTGTTGTTGTTGCAATAAGGCTTGGGCTTGTGTGGCTTGTTGTGCTTGTAATGCGGCTTGGGCGGCTTGATCAGCTTGCACAGCTTGAGCAACTTGCTAAGCAGCTAGTTGTGCAACCTTTTTTTTTTGTACTTGTAGGAATCCCCTTTGATAAATAGCTTCCTGAGCTACTTGCAATGCCATGTTGTATTGGCTTGATATGTTGGAAGTTGGTGGTGGTGGGGGTGGTGGTGGATTTGGAATGGCATTTGTGGTGGTGGTGAGCAATGATGTCATGTTGGTGGTTTGAGTGGTGAATGGTGTTGTTGATGTGGTTGGCCCTTGAGAGACCATGCTTTGAGATGTTAGGGTGGTGGCTGATGATGTTGCGATGGCTTGTGTAGTTGTCATATGTTGTTGCAATATCAATGACAAGTTTTGCGTGATGTTTTGATTAGTATTCGGGATGTTGATTTGATTTTGATTGATATTTGGTAAAGGTGGGAGTCCCAAGACAAGTAGAGGTATGGATGATGATGGCAATGGTGGAAGTGGTGGAAGTGGTGGAAGTGGTGGAAATGTGAGGGGTGTGAGTTCTTGAGAAAATGATGTGTCGAAAATTCCCCCTAGTCTGAACATGTCACCTTCCTCTTGCGAATTTGTGAGGAGAGAAGTTTGAGGTGTTGCATGGAAGGATGATGATGATGGATCATTATGGAAAGTGAGAGGGACATTCTTATGTAACGGATTTTGGGGTATGTGTTTGTTCCAAGATGGTATTTGCATTCAAGTATTGATTATTAACAAGGGGGTGTGTTTGAATAGCATTAAGAAATGCATTTACCTTATTGACATTACGTTGAGTTGGAGCAAAATATGTTGTGATTTGCGGAATGTTTTGAGTGATGCTTTGCGATGGGGGTGTAGATGAGATGGGAATGGTGGATTAGATTGGGGGTAAAAATGTCTCCACTATAGTACTCACGTCAAAATCATAAGGTAATTTGGCCCCTTGTTTTGCTAGTTCAAGCATGTATAGTGAAGGGTTAAGCCTCATCATGATGTTGATGATCTTTTGGTTTTCCGGATTTTGGAGCATTTCGGTTATTTCTTCATGCGACATCCCAAAGGTAGGATCTTCTCCTTGGATTTCTTCTTGTGGTTTTGTGATGATGAGATAGTCAAAAGATTGCTTGATTCGGTAGGATTCATTTCAACGTATGTTTGGCTTAGGTCACTTGAAGCGGGTGTTTCTTTGTTGGTTTCCATGCTCTTCTTGTATTGAGATGATCTAGTTTGAACCATAAAACAAGGATCAATTTTCAAGAATATGGGAGATGAATCTCTTAATTCCTTGGATTGATCTTTACTTTATGCACAAAGGAGAAAATTTTAGGATATCTTGAGGATCGAAAGATGATATGATGATGATGCAAGAGATGGATGATGTGGATGTTTTGATTTTTTGATAAATCTTGAGGGGAATGCTAGACTTTTAGGACTTTTGGATATGTTTTTGGATTTTGATTTTTTTGCTTTTGGGATTGTCCTTGACTTGATTGATTTTGGTTTGCTTTTATTTGAACAAATAGATCCTAAGATGTTGGATGATTATCTTAAGGAGTAGATTTTCTCAAAGGATGATAATTTGAATATGTGTAGGGAGAAGGATGCATCTACCCACACTTATTCAAACAAGATGATAATTTAGCCAAGTACATGAAGAAGGATGCATCTACATATACTTAGCTAAACAAGATGGTTTGATAACTTTGACTAAGCATATGCAAAAGGATGCATCTACACATACCTATACAAAGATGATTTGATAAATATTTGAAGGATTTTGTCTCAAAGATTTGATGATTTTCATTTTTTCCAAAAAGCCTAGCATGAAGGATAATTTTCAAGATTTCTCAAAAGATGATGATGAGATGATTTTTGGTTTGATGTTTGAAGGACGAATGAAAAAGATTTTGATTTTGATCCTAAGATGTACCTAAAAAAGACACTTTTTTTACCTATACCTCGATATTGAAGAACATGTAATGCTTCTATAGACCTCTATAACTAAGAAGCGGTTCAAATTGAGCATACATTTTGGGATTGTTCAAAGGAATGAGCCTATATAACCTCATGAAATTTTTTCTTATCTTGATGTATTGCTTTTGATTGCACTTTCTTTTGTATTTCTTGATGATATTTTGAGTGTGATTTCTACATTTTGAACTTTGACTCAAGGATGTTAGTTTTGGGATTTTTACCTTCTTGGAAATCATGAGGTTTCAACACATGTGATAGTCAATTTTTTTCTCTTTGCTTAGTGAATTTATTTTACCACAAACACTTTCTTTGATTAGGTTTCCAAACTAGATGTCCAATGTCTTAATTTCTTTGAATCCCACAAAGTATGCTATGTGGAAATTTGATGAATTCAAGGCAAGGTTTACCTATTGTTTAACTTTAGTAGAAAAATTGAGATGTAATCCAAGTGTTTAGAAACCTCTAGGGATAGAATCCCAAGGGAAAGCAATAACACATGAATTGAGTCAATTGTATTTTTCTCCTAAAGGGTTTGAAATTTTGATGATGATGTTTAAGTGTTTGTTTCCCAATGTTTTCAAACAAGCGAAGTGTTTTGACTCATAAGCAATATAACATCCTAGCTCAATTGGTACGCTTTTCTTGGTGGGCTTGCCTCATGCCCTTCATAGAAGAAGGGATGATTTTACATGCAACAAAGGAAAGAGTATAAAGGTATGTTAAGAATGAAGTCTTAACCTCTATACTTTAACCAAGATCAGACATGGCAAGTAACTTCTTGAGTTCCAATGCACCACTTTGATAAACTCATTGAATGGATTAATTGGTCAATACAAAAAAGGGTTTTACTTTGGACTTTCCATTTGTGGATATTGACTCATACGACAAGAGTCCCTTTTTAGATCCATCTCATCAGAGCCAACCACGTGATATTGGCGTTTACTCCAATACCCACATTTATATCCTGGCTGAAAATACTCTCAAGTTCAAAGTGTTACCGGTTGAGTCGTTCCCTTGGGTGATTACTTTTTCCCCAAGGCAGGCCCTCTAAGATAAACAAAAGCGAATAAACTTACTCATAGTTCGATCAACCCTTGTTTAGAAACAAAGGGAGAACACATGCAATAAATTTAATCACACTCGCACAAGATTTTGTTCAATTTTAAACCTAAAATGAAGTGTGGAGGTGATTGCTTTATCTCAACCTAAAATCACAAAAAAGGCCTTTTGATCCTCAAGATCACTATAAAGCACGAGAGAAGCACATACGTCCTTTTCCAATGAAGTTAGTTTAAGTAAGCCATCACAAAAAAAAATAACACATGTTCATTTTAAAACCCACAAAGCAATAGTGACTTCTTTTTAAAGCACCAAAGGACAAATGAGAGTTGTTTTGTTCAATTGTTAACCAACAAACAAACTCTAGTAAGTTGTATTCCTAATGTTGATTTTAAGCCTTTGCAAAAAATTGAAAAGATTCTTTTTAAAGCCCAAATGAAATTAGTATTCTAAGTAAGAAGATATAACAGTTTCCCAAGAGTGTTAAACAAACACTAAAGTGTTTAAAAATACTTTAATTTTGTGAAATACCATCATCATCCTTCTCCTTCTTTCATTTTCGATTGATCCAACCTACAAGAAAGAAAACCAGTCAAATTCTGCAAAACACAGAGGTTAAAAAGTAAAAAATAGAAGATAAATTTATCATTTGACAAAAAGCACATGCTAAAATAACATTTCAATTTTTTACTCCCTACCAGCAGCACAACCCGTGACTGCGTCGCAGTTTGATTTCTTAGCGGTGTTGTATAGTGACACTTACCAGTCAGCAGTGCTCTGTACCCAGACTAGTGAGCTCAAATGCGTCGCTCTTTTGCTCAGCAGTGTAGTTTGATTTTTTTCAAAATTCTCATGGGTCAGATTGGTCAAGCGATGCAGTTTGAAATCCAAAATCTTGGGCAGGAAGACTTTAGTGTCGCAGTTTGAATTACTAGCGATGTTGTATGGTGATGCTGGAGAGTCAACAGTGCTATATGGAGATGCTGAGCTTCTAGCATTGGAATTTTCCTGTGCACAAACAAAAATGCAGAATTTTTAGAAAAAAGTGATTAAAAATGAGATGTTGCCCTCCTTCTAGCACCAAATTGTGAACCCCAATCCAAATGCCTGCAAAACAATAAGAACAAGGATTCCCCATGAAATCCATTCACCAAGTTCAAATTAGGAAAAAAGCAATGAAGAACACAATGAAAACAACAAAATAGAGATTGAATCCTAATTAAACTAGCAAAATCATGATCCCATGGGGGAATTGGTGCCAATTTGATGTGAAAATTGGCCCTTTCCCAATTCCTGTGATGCAAGTGTAGACCCTAAATCTGCATTTTTGCTCAAAAACAAACAAGCATGAGTATTGTTAAATCAAGCAAATCAGATATAGAATCCATATGAAATATTGAATCATGCTTCATAATGCAATCCAAATAACAAAATATCAACTAAACTAAGTGAAAGCACAAAGAAGCAAGAATCCAACTCTATCTCATATTGGATTGGTGTCACATGTGCTAGTGATCCTTTCCCAATCCTTGATTGATAAGCTTAAGATGAAAATTCTATGAAGATGGTGGAGTGATGATGAACAAGATCAAATCTCAAATGAAGAGAGTAACCTTGCATAAAAGTTGTGGAGGATTTGCTTGAGGATGAAGCCTCTATTTAAAGATTTTCAAAATGCTAAGTGTTGAAGAGAGACCAATGTGGGACAAAGATCAGGCCAATAAGATAAGGCCACTTGTCAAGTGACGATTGGTTGATGTATGTGCAAGATTTGGGAAGAGTTCCCATGAGAGGGAAAATTTGAATTCAAATTTGCAATGAATGTTGAGTTTGACCTTTGGAAGGGGACATGTAAGAGACATGTAAGGCCTCATAAATGCTCTGTTGGGTGTACATGTCCACTTGGGGGGAATTCAAACTTGGAGAATATTCTTCCTTTATGCCAAGTTGAAAATAAGTAATTTTGATAAATCAATTAATTGCAATTTCATGTGCAAGTGGCCAAATCTAGAGAATGCAAGTGGGATGAGATTAGCATTAGATTTAATCAGGATTAATTAGCTAGGATGATGATTAGGCTGATTTGACCAATTTGACTTGATTTAGGGATTTAAATCAAATCAAAGGGAGATGAATGATGATCTGAGATTTAATTAAATAAATGATTGATTTATTTAATCAAAGAGATGATGATAGGATCAAGTTTGATTTATTTGATTTAAGTTGATGAATTTACCCTGATGAATGGATGAGTGTGATTTTGATCAAATGCATAATGCTAATTTTGCGTGTCTACATTTTGCCCCTCTTTGAAGCAATGTACTTGTTGCGTTGGTTCAAAGAATAAACTTGCCATGGTCGAAATTAAAAAATTTCATATTTTCCGATGCCCCAGCGAAAGTACACTGGTACATTGCCCCCTCGAGAGATCGAGCTAAAAGATTCGATTTGAGGGTCGATCTCGCGATAAAGAGGTTCAAAATGGATGGTTATGGATGACGATGCAAAGATGATTTCAAGATGCTTAGAATAACAAATCTATATTATCCTAAACAACTTAGATAATGATATGATATGAGATGGATGAGATCGATGATGTGAATGATGTGATATGCTATGATTATGCAATGGATGATTTATGAGATGCTTAGACTAACAGATCTATATTATGATGATGATTATGCAATGCATGTGAATGATCGATGTTTCCTATTATGTATGATATGAATGATATGTGATATGCTGACGGTTTGTAGATGCAGGATGGATGCATGATGGATGCATGACAGATGCATGATGTTAGCGTGGAAATCAGATATGACAAGAGGATCCAACAAGTCCATGATTGGTCGAGACTTTGTTAGAGATGATGATGATAGATGATGATGATGATAAATGATGATGATTTGCTTATCAAGGATTGGGATTTTCAAAGGGTCACTTAATTTATGTTTGATTACACGCCTAAGTACGATGCATCAAGGTATGAAGGACCAGGATGGCGTTGTACTTAGTGTGATGGACTTTTAATCGACAAACAGATAGGAGTATTCTTGTTCACACTTGACATCACGGAAACCTTGCTAGAAGTACCTAACAAAGCAAGTATTAGCCAAAGTTATATTAAAAGCGTCCAACAAGCATTGAGACAAAAGATAATGATCGTTGCTCCATTCCTATCTCTCTAAATCCTTTATTTGGATATCATTGAGAGGTCCCTGGAATGAGCACAATAAGATAAATCAACAGAAGAGATCAAGTACGCAAACAAGCCAATATTCTTCATACCTCTAGCCAAAGGGATGTGTTTTGGTAGGATAAGAATCGAGGTGATATCCATAAATGATGCCCATTTTAGGAGCTGTCCTGGGAGTGGGATGGACTGATGGAATGGTGGGTGGAGGCTGAAGGCTGGAGCACTGGTGATAAAATGATTAGGGACGTTTTGTTGATAGTTGTTTTCAATTTTGATTTATGATTGAAGCGGTTTTGTTGGCCCGGTATGATTTGTTTTGTTTTGCGTTGCCAAAAGGTTGATGTGATGATGGAGTTTATTATGGGCGATTGATTATTCGGTAAATGAGATGCTGATGGATGGATTTTTGAATATTTGGATGTTTTGGCCGTTTTTGGAATGTTTTGAGGCTGTTTTGGTATTTTTGGATTTTTTCGCGATGTTTTGATTTTTTCAATTTTAGCAATGTTTTGGATTTTGATATTTTTTGAATGTTTTTGGTTTGATGTCTTTTGAATGTTTTTGGATTTTGATGTCGGGGGCTGATCGAGATTAGCCTTTTCACATTTGGCTGAAGGCAGCGTGGTTGAGGTTTCAATGTTTTTGATGTTTTCTGTTTTCAAGTTGTTTTTGGATTTTGATATGATTTGGATGTTTTTGGATTTTTTTGATTTTCTGATGTTTTTGGATTTTTTGATTTTGAGGATTTGGATATGGACATGTGTGATGATATCAGTGCTTTGTTTGGGATTTTGTTGAAAACCAAGCTAAGGTGGATTGATCAGATCGATGGATTGATGATGATGATGATAACATTATTGAGGATACACAACAATGCAATGATAGTGTTATGCAACACAAGGGTATCCCGAGATGATGATTTTTTTGATTGGATTTGATTGATCATGTTTGATGAAGCTTGGTTTCAAACAAAAGATGTTTGGATGATTTGATGTGATTTTTGACGTGCAGCTTAGATGCGACTGATATCGATTGTTTGGATTGATGTTCGATGAAAGATGACGCTTGATAAGGAATGTATTATCTTCAAAATATGCCATGGGCTATGATACAAATGCTTTGACCAATTTTATTTCATGTTTTCCAATGTTCGGATCGCCATATAAGTCAGAGGACATAGACCAAGATTTATTCTCGAAGCAAGATGTATATATCTGCCCCCAATGTCTAGCAATGTATGGATGCTCGGATAAGTGTATGGATGGATGGATATGGTAAGCATGCAAAGGATTCCAAGGATTATCTTGCGATAAGATAAGGTGTTCAAATAAAGAAAGCTCATTGGATAATGCTTCATGGCTCAGATAATGCTGCATAGGATAGGACCAATGAAAATGGCCCATGTCAAGATGTTTATCGTAAGCAAGCATAAGGTGTGCCCCAAAAATTTTATCAAGATCAAGATAACTTGGATGATGGATGCAGATGGATAAAGATGGATTAGATAAATGGCTTATGGATGGATGGATTTATTATGGATAAGATGGATGGAATGCTCAATTTATTACGGATGGGATGAGATGCTTTCACCTGAAGTGGCGCACGTAGATGCTTGATTCCACACATGATGCCTGTTTGCCAGGTTTTCATCATGGTCTTGCCCAAAGCGCCGCCCATGCGGTTTTCACTATAGGACGATTTTTTTATCTTTACTGCTTTCAATCCTTTTTCTAATTTTTTTGGATTTTCATATTTTTTGATTTTTTTGTATTTTTCTGAAAGATTCATGCTAAACCACCTAGTGGTGTTGACGTAGATGCCCCTGTCATAATGTGCCATCGATATCCTACCTGAAGGAGCTGCTTTGCTAAGATACGTGCACTTGAATGCAACTTTTGGGATTAAGAAGTGATCTGCTTAAGTCGATGCGAGTTAACTCTGTCTTGGTGTTTCGAGAATAAAGTGCCTTCAGAATCCTTATGATGAAGGGTCGTTGGCAATACACGGTCAATGTAAGAATTGGATATCATGCGTGGAGGCGTGGATGGAGTGCATTTAGGGATAAGAGATGGATTGGTTGTCAATTTGGAACCTTTGACTCTCCAAACTTGGGAAGATGAGCAATGATGGGTGGATATGGAAGTGTGCGTGGAATTAGGACTGCTTGATATACTTTTAATGCATTAAACTTTAAAACTGCTTTTCTTTTGGGATGCTGATGATGGATACCTTTCCCTCTTTAGTTTGCCCCACCGGTTTCTTTGGTGATGGAGTTTGACCAGGATGATCTTTCTTTGTATTCATCCATATGTGTTACGGTTGTCGCTTTATGCTTATCGGCTTCTTTTGCGTTGATAACATTCTTTGTACTTTGATTCAAATCTTTCTTTTGACGTTGGTCCCAATTCATGGATGGGGTGATGGGTGGATGACGATTCATGACGTGACTGGTTGTAGTATTGGCAATGGTTTCATCATAAGGATTCTTCGTGCTCCCTATGTTGACGTTTGCTTGAGACGAAGTTGCCCCCAGTATGGTGGTAGTAGCAACTTCATGCTTTGATTCTTCTTGTTCGAAGAGCTCTTGTTCAAAATGCATTCTCTGATCAATGATCACTGTAGACGACATTATTTCCATTTGCTGCTTTGCTAACTCTGGATGTTCTATCTAACTTGTTTTCTTGAGTGGATAATGATGGATATCTTTATTCATGATGTCCTCAATTTGACTTTGGGACATATTTGATCTTGATGCTGACCACTCTGTTTGATTATAGGAATTAGTAATCTGCTCTTTTTGTGTAGCAAGATCTTGTTCTAGATGAAGATCATCTATGTGTCTATCCATAGAAAGCATCTCATAGGTAGATGGAGGAGTATGTGCTACATGGATATTATCGTCTTGCAGAGATAAGAGAGTATCCATTAGATTATTGTAGTATCTTGAAGATACAAATTCTTGATCTTGATTAATTTCAGAGTTGCTTTCGACATGCTTTGGATCAAGTTCTTGACATGGGGCAGCTTCAAAGGATGGATTTCTTACAAAGGACTTTTGGATGTCGACATTAGGCATGGTCAAGTTCAAAGTTCCTTCAGCATCTGTAACCATGAGGTCAAAGGGGATCAACATGTTTTGAAATGACCATTGCTAGACCTTGGTGAAAGATTTTGATCATGCTTTGGAATATATTCTTGAGATATGTCCTCTACCTCATAAGGCGATGTAGAAACATTTTCAACATGATCATAGGTCGATGGATCGTGCATTATGTCAATAGGATCAAATAATCCTAACACTCCTTGAAATATATCA
This sequence comes from Sequoia sempervirens, assembly GCA_007258455.2. Lineage (NCBI taxonomy): Eukaryota > Viridiplantae > Streptophyta > Pinopsida > Cupressales > Cupressaceae > Sequoia > Sequoia sempervirens. The sequence continues at coordinate 12,491 of VDFB02047806.1, read as the reverse complement.
CTAAAGAGTGGCTCTTGATGTATGGCGAGTTGATCATCGGATTGTGTAGATACATCCTCAATGTGTTCCTTAATGGAGAGGTTTTGATCATTGTTTTCGACAATTGCGGTGGAGAGATTTTGAATGTCTTCGACCATAGAGTCAAGTGATGTTGATATTTCTTGAATTGGCTCATTGTCGAGTTTTGTTGGTGGATTTTGATCGTGATTCAAAAGTGACTCTTGACATATGTTGATTTGATCATTGGATGAAGTAAGCGATGTTAACCATTGATGGATTGATCTTGATCCTTGTTTTCAATAGTTGTCATCTTTTGTGTATGCATTAGCGCCGTGTTGGTTGGGTAGCTTGAGAGGCACAGGCAACTTGAGAGGATTGTTCACTTGTTGAGCTTGTGTTGCTTGTTGCATGGCTAGATATTGTTGGAATCCTTTTGAAAAGCAGCTTGTAATGTCCGCGTTGTATTGGATTGATGTGGTGGAAGTTGGTGGTGGTGGGAGTGAGGTGGTGGATTTAGAAGCATGTTGGATGTAGTGACAAGTGTTTGAGATATGCTCGGAGCGATCATGGTAGTGAGGGGTTGAGATGTGATGGGTGTGATAGTGGTGTTTGGAGTGATTGAAGTGATAGAGATGGTTGGATCGACCAATGTGATAGGTCCTTGGGAGACCAAATTTTGATTTGGGATCGATGTTGTTGTTGGATTAGATACCATCCACTGGTGTGATGTCGATGGTATATTCAAAGGATTTGTCGTGATGGTTTGATTGACGTTAGGTGGATTGATTTGGGTGGCGTGATTGGTGTTAGGTAAAGGGGGAAGCCCTAAACCAAGGAATGAAGTAGGTAATGGTGGTGGAGATTTCCCTTGGTATGATGCCTCAGCTATTTTGGAAAGTTTAGCAGGTGATCCTAAGCCAAATTTGTTCTTGATTTTGATCTTGACTCACTTGAGATAGTTGGTTGGCTTTTGTTTAAAAGCGGTTGGGATGCCTACTTACAGTTTTGAATGGGATTATGGGAAAATTTACTTTTGGATAATGTTAGGTTGGGGATGATGTTCAGATTTGGCATGATAGGATGAACATTGTTGGTATTGGGAATCATTTCCAAAGTTTTCAGGATTAGGATTCATGTTTGAAAACTTGCACTTGGTACATCCACATTTGGCAAGTAGGGATTTGGCGGGATGATGTTGCTCGTTTGAAGACTCATGTATTGATTGTTTGGAGGATAGACTTGTAAGTTTGGACTTTGATTTAAATCTATCATGGGGAGATGTGTTCCAAAATTCAGATTGGGCATACTCACATTCGTTGTGCTATTGATATTCGTAGGAGATAGTGATCCTATGTATGGATGTGAGTTTCCATAATCCCATGGTTTCGTGAGGCTTGGATAGTTTGGTTGGTTTGGACTTCTCATGATGTATGAATCTAGTTTATATTCCATGTTCTTCTTGTGTTTTGACCTTGTTGACCTCTAAGGTGTTCTAGGATCAATGATGAGATGAAAGATGAAAGGTGTAAATGATATGGATGATGAACGTTTAGGACTTTGGATCAATGCTAGACTTAGGGATTTTATTTTGATTGGTTGATTTGGGTGATGAACTTGTAAACCCTAAGATGTTGGATGTGATCTTAGGATGAACTTGTTCAAAAGGTTTGCTAATTCAATTAGATGTATGAGAAAGGATGCATTCCTACACACCTAATTTAAACAATTGACTTTGATTTGGTTTAAGGATGTACCCAAGTCTAGAATGATGTTTGCAAAGATCTAAAGTTGTTTGGTGGGATGGATTTGGATAAATGTTTGGATGGATGAAGTGTTTGATTTTGATCCTGAGAGACTTAGAAAGACTTTGTTTACTAGGCCAAGGTATTGAAGAACACACTTTTCTCTAAGAGCAATCAAAAGACCAATATGGCCAAGAGATATCGAGCACATGTGTGGGGTCCAATTTGTTATCTTTGCGTAGTGTATTATTTTTACCACAAACACACTCTCTTTGATTAAGGTTTCAAACTAAGATGTCCAATGTCTTAATTTCTTTAAACCCCACAAGATATTTTATGTGGAAATTCAATGAACTTAAGGCAAGGGTTTTCCTATTGTTTACTCAAGAAGACAAATTGAGGTATAATCCAATGCTTAGGAACCTCTACAGACGTGAATCCACAGGGAAAGCAGTAACATATGGATTGAGTCAATGATATTTGTCTTCAAGAGGGTTTGAAATTTTGAGAATCATGTTGAATGTTTGTTTGCAAAATGTTTTTGAATACACACTGTGTTTTCAAATGAAGAACAATTACAAGCCCTATGGATGTGTAAGACAATATTTGTTGGATTCCCACTTGGACAAGTCCAGCTACGCTTATCTCTAGCGGATGGTTAAGATGCTTGACCCCACTAGCTCCCTCCACGGCACTCGTGCGTCAATCGGGGCATGGCATCAACTTGCAGAGTAGAAACTCCCCTTAGTGCTTTCCATCTCTACTAGAAGACGTAGGGGTGTGGGGTGGCTTGGAATGACCGTTCTTGCACCAACAAATAGATTAGGATTTTTGGAAAATTCTAGCATGGGTTCTAGTAAGGACTTTCATTTAAATGAAGAATTGACCCATACGGCAAGAGTCCCCTTTCGGATCCATCTTGTCGGAGCCAACCGCGTGATTATGGCATTTAACCAAAACCCTCATTTATATCCCGGCTGGAAATACTCTTGGCTTTAGAGTGTTACCGGTTGAGTCGTCGCTTGGGTGAGTACTTTTTCCCCAAGGCAGGCCCTCTAAGATAAATAAAAGCGAGCAAAGACACAATCCGTAACTCGATCGATCTTTGATGGCACAAAGAAAGAGAATGTACGCGAAAATGCCCCTACTCACACTCGCACAAGATGTTCAATTTTTAAGCCCAAATTGAAGTGTTTCAAAGCAATAAAATGTATTTTGAGTGTTTCTCTTGCACCCTAGATTGCACGAAGCGCAAGGGGAGAGGATACGTACTCAAAAGACAACATCACACAATCCAAACACTTGTTCATTTTATAACCTTCAAAGCAATTGTGAGTTCATTTTAAGCACCAAAAAGAAGTGTAAGTTTTGTTTGTTCAATTCTTAACCTCAAACAAAATCTAGTGCGTTTGTCCTAAGATTCATTTTAAGCCCTTTGCAATGAAAATCAAATTGTTCATTTTAGACCCAAATGAAAATTAGTGTTCTAAAACGAAAAGATAAACAACTTCGTGAAGTAGTGTTGATCAAACACTAAAGTGTTTAAAAACACATTGTGTTTTCAAAAAAAAAAATAAAAATTTCCCCTCCTTTCATTTTCGTTTGATAACTTTCTCTTTTGCTTTGTACCTTTTCGCCTTTGCTTTTCCTTGTACCTTCGTTGTTCGTTTGTACCTTTTCGCCTTCGCTTTTCCTTCGTTTGTATCTATTCAAAGAAAAAGATAATTGTGTGATGATCATTATTAAATTAAAATCATTTTAATCATCAACTTCAAACAATGAAATGAAAACATTAATGATTTCAATCCAATAAAATGAAGCTTTTAATTAGAGTCCCAATTTGCGATTATATAAAGATTTACAACAGTTATAAGCAAGATTTTAACTCCCCTTCACTTAGCCTTTCTAAACATTCACCCCATATGCCTCTGTTTAATTAATTCAAAGGTAGACCCCGAACAGAGAATTACTCTACCAAAGAATCTAAGATGAGCTTTGTTGTCCTAGAATTCCATAGCAAAGAGTCCTAGATGCTGACGCAAAGCAGTCATAAATGGTTTTGAATCTCTGCTAAAGTGTGACTACCCTTAAACTCCAAAGTAGGGTGCGCCTAATGGAATGACTGAGAATCTTGAACATAAAGGACGACACAGCACAACATGGGAATGATTAAAAAGGACAGCATGACACAGTAATACTCTTTGTTTGAGCCATTCTATCAAAGTAGTTTCACAAAGCGCATGGCAGAGGGTTGAATGCAGTAGTTGGAGTTTTGTCAGACTTCAGCATTTTGAAAACATAAAGATGAAATCAGATTGCTCTTAAAAGCATGAAAGCACCGAATGGAAGTAAAGGTCAAATTTATACCAGCAATGAAAGCAACAACCAGAATAACTTTGACAAACAACACCAATAAATGGAAATGTTTTCTTGGTTTCAATAAAGATCACACAAATCAAATCAAAAGCGAAGGCCTCAAGAAATATTTATAACTTCCATATGTTGAAATATCTTGCAAGTTGGTAATAAACAATATTTTTCACCACATCTAATAAGCAACTTATTCCAAAGGTCAGTGGTTAGTAGATAGTATGCGCCCTCTCATGGTTTTTTCAACAAAGGTTTCAAGCTTTTAAATATAAACAAAGATCAACCATAGTAATCGATCCTATGAGCATTCTTTGATGGAGTTTTGGTTGCTGTGTTATATTTATGCCTGTCATGTAGCGGTTGGCTGTGGCAGTACCTCACCTATCAATCAACAAACAAGAGTCAGAGATCAATGGCGGTTCAAACCACCTACCAGGTTCCGCACCTGTCAGTTAGAGACCAGAAGGACCGACTGTTAATTTTTTTTGACTGCGCAGGATGAGAAAGGAGTATATACGCCACTTGACCTATCTATAGTTGTACCAAATAACCGTTGTCAAGTAAACCTGGCTTAGTTTACCTCTTGCACAATAAGATTTATACGATTTTAAATGAATAGTGCAAAACTTAGATCTCAGGCTACTAAAAGGTCGCCATGGCAGATAGTTCAAGTGAAAAATTCGATAGCAAGTGGTCAAGAATCAGCACAGGGCAAAGTCTATGATGTAACAAAATGGGTGAACACTCATCCTGGAGGAGATCTGCCTCTACTAAATTTTAAAGGTCAAGATGTAACGAATGCATTCATTGCACACCATCTTGGCTCGGCATGGAAGTACTTAGACCTGTTCATGATAGGACTTCTTGAAGACTACGAGGTTTCAAGGATCTCCAAGGACTACAGAAAGCTTTTGGGGAACCTTCAAAAGGCCACGCACTTCAAAAGACCAAAAATTGTCTATTGCATAATAGGTTTGCTTATGGAGGCAATGCTGGTAATGTCTGTTGTGGGAGAAAGTTTGAAGGTACAGGCATACGATCTTTGTAATTATCGGGTTGTGATGCAAAGTGGTGATGCTGAGATGGAAATGCGAGGAAGATGCAATGTTGGTCAAAAGGTACTTGCTTCTCCTATAATCAGGTTAGCACTGGAAGAAACATTAAGCCTACACAAGATGTCATCAAGGGAATGCTTTCAAAGTAACTTCAGATGGCAGGTGAAAAGCCAGCGACCATAAAGGCTAAATAAGAAACGCTTAAAATGGAAGGTGAAAAGCATTTAAAATCTTCTCAGCAATAGTACTTGGTATGCGTACAAGCTGCGCCATAAATTTCTTATGGGGAAGATGCCTTAAAGACTGAACACACCTATATTTATTACTCTTCTACACTACCTTCTTAACAGGAAGATTTGTCACCGAATACTTAGAGTGTGCTTTGACTTATAGGAGACACGATCCCACTTTCCCAGCTGCACAATCTTGGTGGAAGTGCGGGCAGACTGGAGAACTTGATTTCTATCTTATCAAACCTGTGACATTCAAATTGCTCAGTCTAGACAGTAAATCATTAATAGGAAAACGTCACCTTGCAGTCAAGCATAAGAGGCTTGAGCACGGAAAATGGACTGCTCAAAATGCTTTTAAAGGAATTTGCTTTTCAAATAATGAATGGAGACAAGCAGAGTTTTTGTAGCATTCCTAAGTACAAGACCACAGAGGTTTCAATGTTGCTTTTAAACTTTCAAAATACAGCCTAAATCACGCCTTAGTGGACACAACAGAGTTAGAAAACCTCCTTATTAATGCAAACAAAAGTTTAGAACAAGTCTCATTTGTTACTAATGCAAGATGTATGATTGTTGACGCAAGTATGCAGATTTAAGCAAAATGTAATAATGATGTGACAGATAGCCATTCAAAGTATATTAATTTCCAAGAATCTATCTAAACCATCCATAAGCAATGTTAGACAGAATAAAATAATGACAATTATATCCTCGGCGAAGACTTTGAACTTGCGTTCACCAACAATCCAATTAATAAAGCACACACAGAAATCTTGTTTCTATCACTCTATGTTCAGCATTATAAAACAGATTTTCCAAATAAGATGGCAAGATGTCCATAAATATTACGCATCTACAGGGGCAGATTACTTTGAGAGTTAAGCTTGGCATTTACTTTTAAAAGAAAAGAAGTAAACGTAAGACAAATCCATAAAAAATAGAGTAATGTTAGAATAGTTATGAGTCAGAATTAGTTCACCAATGTTTTGTTTCTCAAATAGTGAAAATTAAATAACATGGAAGAAAAGAGAAGAATATTAGCATATCAATGACTCTCATAATCATATCAAATGACATTCGGGTATCCAAAACATGACAGCCCTCCTTCTAGCGCCAAATGTAGACCCTAAATCTGCATTTTTGCTCAAAAACAAACAAGCATGAGTATTGTTAAATCAAGCAAATCAGATATAGAATCCATATGAAATATTGAATCATGCTTCATAATGCAATCCAAACAACAAAATATCAACTAAACTAAGTGAAAGCACAAAGAAGCAAGAATCCAACTCTATCTCATATTGGATTGGTGTCACATGTGCTAGTGACCCTTTCCCAATCCTTGATTGATAAGCTTAAGGTGAAAATGCTATGAAGATGGTGGAGTGATGATGAACAAGATCAAATCTCAAATGAAGAGAGTAACCTTGCATAAAAGTTGTGGAGGATTTGCTTGAGGCAAGATGAAGCCTCTATTTAAAGATGATTTTCAAAATGCTAAGTGTTGAAGAGAGACCAATGTGGGACAAAGATCAAAATAATAAGATAAGGCCACTCTGTCAAGGATGATTGGTTGGATGCATGTGCAAGATTTGGGAAGAGTGCTCCATGAGAGGGAAAAATTCTAATTCTCAAATTTGCACGAATGCTGAGTTTGACCCTTGAAGGGGACATGTAAGAGACATGTAAGGCCTCATAAATGCTCTGTTGGGTGTACATGTCGACTTGGGGGGAAATTCAAACTTGAAGAATATTCTTCCTTTATGCCAAGTTGAAAATAAGTAATTTTGATAAATCAATTAATTGCAATTTCATGTGCAAGTGGCCAAATCTAGAGAATGCAAGTGGGATGAGATTAGCATTAGATTTAATCAGGATTAATTAGCTAGGATGATGATTAGGCTGATTTGACCAATTTAACTTGATTTAGGGATTTAAATCAAATCAAAGGGAGATGAATGATGATCTGAGATTTAATTAAATAAATGATTGATTTATTTAATCAAAGAGATGATGATAGGATCAAGTTTGATTTATTTGATTTAAGTTGATGAATTTACCCTGATGAATGGATGAGTGTGATTTTGATCAAATGCATAATCATAATTTTGCGTGTCTACATTTTTCCCCTCTTTGAAGCAATGTACTTGTTGCGTTGGTTCAAAGAATAAACTTGCCGTGATCGAAATTAAAAAATTTCATGATTTTTCTGATGCCCCAGCAGAAAGTACACTGGTACAGCAAGATTGATGTATGTTGATGAATTTTGATGAGTGATCCACTTTTTTGATGCTTGATGAGTGCTCCAAGCTAAAAACCTACATAACCTAGCTAAGAACTCAATGATATTAGTGAAAATGGCTAGAGATTTGAGTATAGTAACTTTGCATAATTTGTGGATGATCAAATGAGGAGATGAACTTTTTATTTATAGAATAAGAAGATGGATGAATGTTCAAAATAGAGCAATGTGGGACTAACATTCATCCAATGGCAAGATGCCTCTTTTCAACCTGTGAGTGAATGGAGGATGTGCAAGTTTTGAGGATTGTTCCAATAAATGCCTATTTTTGAATTTTGAATTTTTTTGAAATGACATGCAAGAGGGAAGGAAAAATGCATTAAAGGCCACTTGGCTCAAGGAAAAGGACATGTAAGATGGAGTTGATGCCTTGTTGGATGTACATGTCAACTTGGAATTTTGAATTCAAGCTTGAAGAATATTCCAAAAGATGTCTTGTTGAGGAAAATAGAGATTTAATAAATCAAATAAGTCTGTTTTCATGTGCAAGTGGGAAAAGCTAGAAGATGGGACATGAGGGGAGATTAAATTAATCAAAATTAATTAATTAATGAAGGGGATTAGATGATGTGACCTATTTGAATCAAATTTGTGGATTTATTTAAATGAAATATGAGAGGAATGTGATAAGAGATTAATTAAATAAAGATTTTGATTTATTTAATTAAAAGAGACGATTGTTAGATTAAATTAAATAAGATTTTGATTTATTTAATTTAATAGATAGACTTTAGAGATTTAATCAAATAACATTAATTATTTAATTAAATAGGATAATTAGATCAAGATGGTTAATTTAATTATTGAGAGGAGGTGACTTAACTAGATAACTGATTTATTTAATTAAGAGAGGAAATAATGATGAATTTAATCAAATAAGGGAATTTTATTAAACAGTTAGACTGAAGGATGATTCAAGACAAAATGATGTGAGTGGTCAGGATCATATGCACAAAGTCAATCGGTACATTTTATGTGTCTACAATTACATTTTCATAGTTGACCTAGGAACATCATTGCATTATCAAATTAAATGAATTAGCAATCAATTAATAATATCAACACATCAAATACATAAAAGACTAAAACCATGATCCACCATTCTGACCATTCTATTGAGGCTAAGTAATGAAGTGGGTGCTTGGGAGCAGTTTTAGTCCTTTCCTATTGTCATATTGGGACAAGTGTGATTTAGGCCATAAATCCCTTATTCTAACACATTTTGGTGAACCTTCACAATTATACACTTTAAAATCTTCTAAAATTTGAAGCATATCATTTTTAAAATGAGTGGAATCTTACCTATTATGTGAAAATTTCTTATTTATGCATATATATTTTAGATAAAAAACATTGGGAAAGTCATAATTTGCATAGCATTTTCCATTCAAAAGATAAAATGGGTTAATTTTAGTTGTTGCAAGCTATATCTAGTCAATAATTTCACTAAAAATTTGGATTACGTCATAGTAAAGTTTGAAAACAATTTGAAAGTGTTTAAAATACCATTTGTGCATGCATGTGTTGTTAAAAAAGGAAAAAGTTACAAAAGATAGATTGCAATTTCTTGATTTGTCAAACTAGATTTAGTTCATTATTGTATTTCAAGAATTTGAAAAGTAGGTCTTTGCAACATATTACATTATTTGGACTTGCGATTGGAAACTTTAGAAAGTGGTTGAAGAAATGGCCATGGAGAAATTTTGTAACAACAACAGTCAATTTTTAGAAGGAATAGGTTTCAACATCATTGTCGTCCCCAAGACTACGACAAAAATCCTTAGCATATCGACGAGCCACTAGAAAGCATCTTTCGACACATGCAATTCGCGGGTTGCATGGTGTCAGGCATAGATTTACTAGGAAGAACTAGGTCCCATTTCATCCTTCAAGGGATTTTAACCATGCCAAACAACCAATCTTTGACATCTATGTTGAGGACAGAGATGTGAGGGGTGATAGGTATCCAAAAAGTTTTGAAAGATTTCTTAAGCGATTCTATGAAGAAGCACAGTGGGATTACAGGTCAAATAAACATTCAGGTTTGTAGGATATCAGGGAAAATTAGAGAGGCATTCCCTCCCATCCAAAGCATGTAGATAATCACCAAGATCAAGGTTTTTAAGCCTATTAAATTGAAACAAAGGCTTCGAGAAGATGCAAGAAATTTTAATAAAGAGATTTGCACACAATCAAATTTCAAAGGGAAACAATGCTTTTTGCATGTGGACCAAATAATGTGTCTTTTTCTTGCATGCAACAACAGGGGGTCACAAAGGAGGTGGAAGACATCCCTACAAAAAACCATCAGCCATGGGTAGTGACGTAGGAGGAAAAGAAGAATATGGCATCAAAGAAAGCATTACAAGGTAGAGGCCAAATGAACAAAACCAACCAAAGAAGGGGTTTTAGGAAGAATAAGAAGAAGAAGGTAGAAAAGTGAAAGTAAGCAGGAAATCAAGTTTGGAGGCACAAAGATTCATCTCAACAAGTGGAAAACATTCAGCGCAAATCTGTTATAACTGATAGGGATATTCAACAAGGGAGGTTAAATCCCAAGGGTTCAGATCAAAAGGGTATGTCCAAATCACATTTTTGGAGCACCTCTTACAACCACAAATCAAGGATCTCAAGGAGAAATCTTTGATTTGTAAGTTCTTTAACATCACCCCTGATTTAGAATGGTTAAAGAGACTACTTTTTGATGAATGGGAGGGAGTTTCAACCTTATTTTACCTAGAATAGACCAAGGGAATATTTGTGGTTCTATTTGATAATAAAGAGCACAAAGATGTGGTATAAAAATTTAAATCTTGGTTTTTCCTTGGCCCTAGTTGAAGTATTCAGCCATGGGTTCCAAATTTTAAGACTGGAGATTTTTTGTCTAGTTTTGTGCCTTTTTGGTTCCAAATGCATGCATTACCGTTAGAGTATAGGGAACTAAAATTGATAGAATCCATGACTAACCATACAAGTATATTTCTTAAGCATGATCATTCTCTTTTTGAAAACCCATCAAAGCCTGTAAGGATATGTGTGTTAATGGATACATCCAAAAAATTTCCAAGAGAAATTCAAATAACTTTCAGGTATGGAAAGTGGACTTAGAGTTTAATAGTTGAAACGCCAGATAAAACTTGTGAAAAATGTCATGTTTTAGGGCACACCAATGTAAATTTTCTAGAGGGGGATATCATTGATATTTAACAAAACAATGTCTACCTTCATTAGGAAAGGGGTAAATCCAATGAGCTAATCAATACATCCTTTAATCATGAGTCTTCAAGTATTGTGCATGAAAGCTGCAAGGAGTATAGAGAAATGGGGAAAATACACAATACCTATTTACCAATTTTGCATCCTAATAAAAAGCAAGAATTATCTGTATCCTTGAGAATCCCTAAGGATATAGTACTATTGATGTAGAAGGTTATGACTCATGGTCTTAATCTATATACACCAACACTGCCACAAGTATTTGAGCAGCACCTTGATGCCATAGTTCGAAGATTTATGTTTGAGGGTTGCTCAATGTATTTGTCATCTCAATCTGGTTTAGCAAGTACTAGTAAAGAGGATATAAACCACCAAAGGCCTTTTTTGCAAGATTCAGCTAGTGCATACCAAGGTAATTCAAATGAACTGGAGGCTTTAGTAGAGGAAATTATTGTATGTGTGGGATTAGAAATGTTTGACCAAATTGTAGAGGAAATAGCACCAGAAGATGTTTGGGTGGCTAAAGAATCAAATAAGGAAAAGGAGGGTGAAGAAAGTTATCAACTTGTATTTTTGCAGCAAAATGAGAAAACAAGGGAGATTCATGAAGAAGAGGAGTTTGATTACTCTAAGACATTGTCTTTGTCTCAGTCTCCCATGCAAACAATGCTGAAAAAATTAGGAGGAAAAAGGGGAAGTCAAATTTTACTAAGCTCAAGGAGGAGATAGAAGCAGGCGTGCAAAAGACCATTTATGATTCCATCTCAAACCTAGTAAGTAATTTTCCAAGGAGAGTGTGCTACTCTCCTCGCATGCAATGAAGATCATATATTGGAATGTCAGGGGTATAAATGCCCCTAACAAACATGCTCACATCAAGCAACAAATAGATGCTTGTGGAGCTGATATTGTCATGTTGTAAGAAATGAAAACATCAGAGGAAACTTCTAAAGCATCTGCGCAAAAATGGAAAAGATGGAAATCAACACATTCTCTGGCCCAAGGAGCTTTTGGAGGTTTAGTTGTCTTGTGGAACCCTAAGGTAGTTAGTGCAATATCAGTCAAGTAGGCGAACAACTAGAAATTACTAGAAGTTACAAAGTTTGATTTTAGTCTGGGTTGTGTAATTTATATGAGCCATCCTCAGCCATTAACAAGAAAAGCTTATGGGATGAGCTATCATAGGTTTTGAATGGTTTGGGTGATGAACAAAAAAAATTCTAGGAGGGAATTTTAATGTGATTATTTCACCACAAGAGAAAGTTGGGGGTATTAGTCCACCATTAAAAGCCATGGAAGATTGCAATTCATTAATAACTACTAATGCCTTGAAAGATATTATTCTAGTCAAGGGAAAACTTACTTGGATGAACCGCCAGAAGGGATTTCTACAAATCACAGAAAGGTTGGATAGGTTTCTAGCTTCATCAAATTGGTTCTTGGGGTGGAATGCGTTGGAGTTAAAGGTTTTACCTTTCCTTGGATCTCACCATTATGTCATTGTGTTGAATATATTGAATACCTCCCTTCGTAAAGGCAAACCATCTTTCAAATTTGAAAGTATGTGGTTCAG
>VDFB02047805.1:0-14802 GCA_007258455.2 Sequoia sempervirens | reverse complement strand
CAACACAAAATCTATTTAATGCATTTCACAGCTTGGATTCCTGTCTCTGCCCAATAGAATACAATAACTTTACGTCTCTGTCTGTCTCTCTTTGAAATGGCTTCTAAGGTTGCAGATGTACTAATCCCCCTGGCGTTGCAAACAAATGGCTTCAAAGGTTACAGATGTACCAATCCCTCAGAGTTAAAATATAATTATTGTTAGCTTACATCATTGTTCTTTAAATTATCATTCAATTTGTTGCTAGTGCATAAGAAGGGGAGTCCATTTATTCAAGTCATGATGTGTTTCTTTGAAATTGGAAATGTTTAAAAAATTGGCTTGGAATTGATTTTGCAAGAAATTTGTACATGATAAATTTTAGGTCCTTTTTTATTGGAATTCAAATAATAAGAATGTTTTTAGAGTTTTTGAAGAAGTGGGTGATAGTGAGGTATATGTACAAGATTTAATTGGACTAAGTCTAGCACAAATGAACAATATTTATTTATACAAAAAACTAACTTAAGTTTTCTGTAGAATAATTGGGTTTCTGTTTTTAGATATTGTGACTGAGTTTAGAAGAGGGTGATGGAAGAAAAAAGACTTTGGAGTAAAAAAGAAATACAAGAGAGTAAGACAATAAAATATACAAGGAATCTAAGTCTCATCTAGTTTGGAAGATACATCACATTTGGTATTTATGGATGACACAATACTCTTGGAAATCTCATTAATGGATCAAGCTAGACAAATCAAGAGCATTTTGGAGATGTATGAAAGTGTGGTAGCGAAAAAATAAATGTAGAAAATTATGAAATTTAAACCATAAATGTCTTATGTAACTTAATATTTTATATGTGATAGGTATTTGGTTTTTAATAAGAGAGCTACCCAAATCCTATCTTAGGATAACCCTCACAAATAGGAAACCCTTGGAAGCAATCTAGAAATTAGTAGCAAGAAAAACTCTCCACATGGAAAGGCGAGTGGCTAATTGTGGCAAGAAAAAATCAAACAATTGAATTATATGATGTCATTTTTCAATTTTATTTTTTTTGTTGGAGATACCCCCAAGGGGCTCCCCTTTAGCTTAGAGTCAAGGTTTGAGGGGTATCCATTCTGCCAAAATTCACCCAGGGCACGATCCCAACTTCATCCCTTTTTAGGCGTCAGGGCTTTGCACTCAGCAAGACTTGATCCTTGGTGGGCTCATTATGAACCTTTCAACTTCACTAGTACACCAAGGGCCCGTTGATATTTTTTCAATATTGCTAATGAAAGCAATCGCAACTATCTAACACCATTGTTTTTGGAGTGAGACCTAGGAGAAGGACATAATTGTCATGGTAGGTTGAGATCAATTCTATCTATTGATTAACATGGGTGGCTTGCGCATTAGAGATAATAAAGATGTGAATAAAGCTCTTGGAGTAAATTAATCTGGAGAATTTATGAAGAACAAAAAGACTATAGATTAATATTTTATAATTTAAGCACCTAGACAATCAAGATGGAACTAGAATTTTCATCCAAGAATAACTTCCATGGAGATTTGTGACATGGAATTTTATAAGATGGTGCAAAACAATATTTAAGATTGATACCTTACATTTGGTAAGCCCTTACAATATATAGATTCTTGTTAAAGACAACTAATATTATCTAATGCATGTGATATAAAATTTATTATTTTAATAACTAGCAGAATGACTTACAAAACATGTGCACCTTAATACTTTATGTATTAGGGTAAAAGCAAGAAGTTGGGTACACGAAGAGGGGAAATCTCGGGAAAAAAAAAAAGTTTCGCAAGAAACACGTACGCGTTACGGGTTAGGTACCCGAACCTGGATTCGAACACGTACGCGTTCAGACTCGGGTACGCGAACCTAAAACGCATACGCGTTATGAAACGTGTACGCATTTAGAACGCGTATGCGTTTTGAAAAACGTTCGCATTTCGAGAAAGTATTTATTTGTTTAAATAAACGACTGTAATTCATTTTCCACCATTCTGAGTTGAGATGAAGAAGAAGAAAGGAGAGCACGTACGCGTTTTAGAGGCCACAAAATTTTGACTGCCACCTCCTCCCATCGACACTAGTGACCTCGTCGACCTCCAGGTTAGTTGAATTTTTCATTTTTTTTTGCTTTATATCTTTTTTTTTCTTTTTTAATTAGTATTCAATTTTTGTTTGTTTAGTGTGTTTTAGTTCAATGTTTTATTATTTTTAATTGCATTTAAAAAACCAAAAACGTTAACGAAACAAAGAAATTTAAATTGTAAATTGAAAACCATAAAAACTAAACCTAAATTGAACACATTTAAAACTTAGAAATTTCAAAACCCTAGAAACCCTAGGTTACAAAATTTACATAGGTCCCTAAAAACTAATCTACATAGGTTAATCTTTGGACATAAACCCTAAAACGTAAACCTAAAACCCTATTTACCCTAATTTATGTAAACCTAAAATGGACTATTTACCCTAATTTACGTAAAACTAAAATGGGCTATAGATAGACTATGTGCAATATGGATAGAGCTAGACACATAAATGTTATTAAATCAAATAAATATTAAAATGTGAAACATGAATGATTTCTACCCATTTCTCTTATTTGGATGAGATCCTTTGTGAATTATGTAAGGATGCATTATGATCATATTTAAACCTTAATTTATAGGATGTTATTCATAAGATCTATAGGACAAGTGTGTAATCTAATTCCTATTTTAACTCTCATGTGTAGTGGCATTGTTCTAGATTAGGAAAACTAAATGTTGTACTTTCTCTAAACTAGTGTATCAAAGCTAACTTGTAGCATGAACATTTCAATTTAGAATTTAATTCAAATTACTTTTTTGAGAAACTTGTAGTTTAGGGTTTAGGGTTTAGCGTTTAGATCTCCTCTTCCTTTTAAAATCATCCAAGAGTGCTTAGAGGTCCAAATAGGTTCAAAATCCATCATAACTCAACAACTTACTTATAATTGAAATCTAAAATTCCTAATTGTTGATATATTGAAGCTATTCCTAGAATGTCACATATTTTATTCAAAGCACTAAGTTTAGGTGGTAGGGTTTCTCATTTACTTGTAAAAATTTATTCATGTGTCTTCTATATGTTTTCATGTCATCAAATCTCTAAATCTAAACCCTAAACCCTAATTTAGCATTCATTTTGTTGTAGGACCTTAAAATTAAATTTGGTTGCCTTTCAATTCTATAACCAAAGGTTTATTTTCTAAGATTATTTATTTATTGAATTGATCAATTGATTCCTCACTTAGTGGCAGTTAGGTTCTTTTTTAGAAAAGCCATGCACGTCTAGAATTTATATAAATATTCAAAGGAAGAGTCTATGTCATAGAAACGTTTCAAAAAATATAAGATTAGACAAAAAATTGGGTCTACAGGAGTTTAGGGTTTAGGGTTTAGGGTTTAGATCTCCTCTTCCTTTTTAAATCATCCAAGAGTGCTTAGAGGTACAAATAGGTTCAAAATCCATCATGTGTCTTCTATATGTTTTCATGTCATCAAATCTCTTTAAATCTAAACCCTAAACCCTAATTTAGCATTCATTTTGTTGTAGGACCTTATAATTAAATTTGGTTGCCTTTCAATTCTATAAACAAAGGTTTATTTTCTAAGATTATTTATTTATTGAATTGATTAATTGATTCCTCACTTAGTGGTAGTTAGGTTCTTTTTTTGAAAAGCCATGCACATCTAGAATTTATATAAATATTCAAAGGAAGAGTCTATGTCATAGAAATGTTTCAAAAAATATATGATTAGAAAAAAAATTGGGTCTAGGGTTTAGGGTTTAGATCTCCTCTTCCTTTTTAAATCATCCAAGAGTGCTTGGAGGTCCAAATAGGTTCAAAATCCATCATGTGTCTTCTATATGTTTTCATGTCATCAAATCTCTAAATCTAAACCCTAAACCCTTATTTAGCATTCATTTTGTTGTAGGACCTTAAAATTAAATTTGGTTGCCTTAGGCAACTCCACCAAATTTTATTCCCTTAAGCCATGGAACATTTTTTCCTAGTCCACCTTACTAGACATAGATCCCCTTAAGCCATCCTATCACCCTAAATCGTAAATTGATGTCTTAAGGGGTCCTAATATGACATTTCTTAAGGGGATCAAAGAAGTTCTCAAATTTTGGTGAGTAGAGCTCAAGCTCATCTTTGTTTATTTTGTACATTGCAATTAGGTCACTAGCATATATCTATGTGTCCCTTTGAATGTATTCTATTAATTTTTCATTCTTATCTTTAGTATTCTTTGAAAACAATGAATGAGATTATAAATTTTAATGTTAGTGTTAAACTTATAATTTCTTCTTAACTACTTTGTCCCACTATAGAGATCTTGTGTCTCTTAGATGAGTTCTTGAGAGTTACTTAGGCCAACTTGTATAGTGAAGTTGAAATAAAGAGATTGTGTAAGAGTTATTATCTATTTTAGGATGGGTCAACACATGTGAGAGTCATAAGAAATTACTTACCATAGTATTTTCATGCATTATTAGTGACTGTGGTGTTGCCATTTTGTTATTTCCTAGGAATCCTTATGTCTATATATTGGATTCTTGGGGTAGAAGATGTATGCAATGTATTTTATAGAGTTATTCTATCTTTTTTTTTAATAGGATTAGGAATTTTGATATCATTGTTGTATTCTATAGAATCCCTATGAGTATATTATAACCATAAATCATCTAACAATGCATTGAGTTGTGTGGTAAATTAGAGGATAGTTATTCTTGAAATAGGATTCATAAAGTATATTTATATCTCTTTCCTTCTTATAGTTGCATATATTCTTATTTCTCTCTTTTTTCCTTTATAAGTGTTGTTTACATGCCAAAGGATTCTATTTTTTTTATATTGCTTCATATAATATTCTCCTTGAAAGATCGATGTGGAAATACTTGTATGTTTAGTAGTTTAATCTTGTTTTTTAAAGTTTAATTATTAAGGGGTTTGTAGGAATTTTACATAAGATTTTTTTTATCATATTTGAGGTGGGTTTTTTGGGTTCCATCTATTTGCATGTTATTGATCAATGGTTTGTGAGTTTTGGGTAATCCTCCATTTTGTTTTTGAGCATAGAAATATTGTGGGAATTTAAGAATGCTTAAGGTGGAAGATCTTGGAGTTGGTGATGTGTTTTCATGTTTCATGGTTATGACTTGCAGATCTTATTTGGTATTATGAGACTATCCTCTAAGATTAAATTTCTATTTTCATGTATTATGTGGTCATGTAAAATGGAAGATTTTTCATGTTGGGTTCTTGCTTTTGGCTTCTTAGTTACATGAGAAAGTACTAGTTGTTTTGAATACTATTTAAAGTTCTTATGTTGGTTTCATTCTTTAAATCCATGGTTAAATAGAAGAATTGGATTATTGAACCCTCATTACATGTTAGTTGTAGAGTTGATCTCTTAGTGACCTAGAAGCTCCCAAAAAACCTTGTTCTTCTATTTGGATGTACAAAGTGATGGTTGTGGAATATTTTGGTTGCTTAAATTTCCTAGATAACCCTCTAGCATTTTTAGATATTTGTACTTGCATGTTATAGATTCATGATATTTGTACTTGCATTTTTCTGATTGTTGAGAATGAATAATTTTTCCTTCACTTTGGGATTAGCTAGACCTAGGAGAGTATTCCTAGAGGTATCCTTTAACAATATTTAATCACAAATAAAGATATATAAAATATAAAAAACTATAATAGTATCTATATACATGAAATTTGAAAATTTAGATAAATCAATTTATGTCCTCGGATTTAATTAAATTTTATCATACTTGATTAATACATCTATTCATTTTGAATTGTAGGACCTTAAAATGAAATTTGGTCACCTTAGGCAACTTCACCAAATTTTATTCCCTTAAACCATGGACTATTTTGTCTTAGGACCTTACTACACATAGATCCCCTTAAGCCATCCTTTACCCTAAATCGTAAATCGATGTCTTAAGCGGGAATTTGACATTTCTTAAGGGGATAAATTTGGTGAATATATCTATGTGTCCCTTTCAATGTCTTCTATTAATTTTGCATTCTTATCTTTAGTATTATTTGAAAATAATGAATGAGATTAAATAAATTTTAATAAAACCCCATAATTTCATAAATCTACCCTTCATATTAACAACCCCACACTGGACTCAATTTAATGTGTGTACATGCTATGAATTTTTAATGTTATGGATTTTATAATGTTATAAATCAAACGGTCTCCAAATGAAATATATTTTGAATTTGTGCATGTTCAATGTGATTTTTAAATAACTTTCCAATTGTGTGCATTATTTAATTAGTTTGTTGATATATATTTTTAATTGTTTAACATGCAGTTGCCATATCATTGCTCACATGGATCCATTGTTTAATTTAGAGGATTTTATTCCCAATCAAGAAATTCCTATAGATCCCATACATCCCAATCCACCACATAAACATAAACCTAACACACCTCCACATTCTCTACCGCCTAACCCCCCACCCCCTCCTGTAGTTGATGAAGATCAATTAAGAGAGAATATCCGAGCAAACCTCATTGTCATTCAAGGAAATATAGATCTCATAAAAAATGAGCCTAGAGTCCCTCCCCATCTCGCACGGTTTGCATCTATGATGCAAACTATTGTTGATTTTGTTTGATCTATTGATGCGGACCTAGTTAGGTTCCATCAATGGAGAGAAGAGAGGAGACAATTCTATGCGGATGGATTGTCATATAAAGAAATCAATGACCTAAAAATTACCAAACAAGCCATGTGCCAATATTTTATTAATCTTCATACAAACCAACCCATTCCACCCACGAAAAAATGAATTTCAATTTTATGGTGTAGGCACTCGCAGATAGCTACGCATTTTTGGGATAGATGGTGGATGGTGTTTGATACTCCACCACATGGCAGTAGTGAGGTGCCCTTATACTTTTTGAGAAAGTTATGGGCTGAGTTTGAGTTGGGTAAAAAATCCAACTATTTTGATATGAGGTCATTTCAGGGAGTTGGGCGTGGCATGCCCCAACATAGACTAGGAGCACGTGTCGATCCTCAGTGATGTGCTCCAATTGCTCCTATTGTTCCTCTCCCTTCTCCTAGTGTTCCCGCTGCATTTCAGCAGCAGACCATGTTATTGACATTAGGAGAATTGAGTTCACTTTCAGGACATCTCACTCAGCAAACTACACACGCGGCCACTGAAGTGGCCAATAGAGAGCATGGAGGCTCAGGCTATAGGGATACTCAGACATCCATTTTAGGTGACGCACATTCATCTGGGACGGGGTCATACCTGGATTTACTATATTCTGAGGATCGTCCTACATAGGTATGTTCATATTTTGAACTTAAATTTATTCAAGTTTGAAATATGAAAAATTCATGTAAATAATAACATCAAACTATATATATAATATAATATTAATTCAATAAGTGTTTGGTGTAGACGCATGATCACGTGATGCCTGAAACTCAATATGATCATCGTGTGCATATGTCGAGTGTTGTAGATCTAGGCTCACCTTTTGGACAGGTACTTGAACCAATATATATTAAATAATTTGTGTGGATATATATCTAATTTAATTTGAATTTGTACACATGTGTGAATTGATATATTATATCTAGATGCAGGGAGGTCATACAATACCTAGTATTGACCAACCACAAGTTACAGTGGTGAGCGCTCTTGAGACATCATCAGCTCAGGTGCGTGCTTTCAAAAGTTTGTTAAGTTTAAATTAAATAGACATCATAGATCTAATTTAATTTTTCATTTGCATACACATGTGTCAATGATCTATACGAACTATTGTACATCTATATGCAGGAATTTCATGAGATACCCATGGTAGGCCGCGCACCTGAGACATCATTGGCATTTATGCATGGGCAATCTCAGGTGCATGATCATGAGGTCATATCATTCGAGGTTGTAAAATTTACTTTAAATCTCCTATACAATTTTTGCAGACCTTTTAAATATATATATATATATATATATATATATTCAAGGTTTTCACATATTGTTTGCTTTATATGAATATGCAGGATATAGTAGATTAGGCATTTGCATCTTCTCAAATGATAGTTATGCTACCCGTTGAAAAAAATGTGCCAGTTACAGATTCACATGATCATATGGTAATTTATGCATACTAGAAATCATTTTTACTATATAAATACTAGATATTTAATTAAATTTATTTTTATCTAAAAGTTTATATTTTCAAGTTTAAATATGTTTAATTATATCAAAATTTCTAAATAAATTTAAATCTAATTTCAAGTTTCTTGTACTCTTTTACAACATGATGCGGGTACATCTAGTCAACATGGAACAAAGAGGAGACTTGATTTGACCGATCAACCTAAAGTTAGATGGTTTTATATTTTATGGACTATAGATCTCTAGTTTTATTTAAATATATGTGTTGGACTTGACATATAAATTCTATGGACTATCTATCTCTAGTTTTACTTTGAACATGTTATTATCATATTTGTGTTTATTTATATCAGTTGACTTTAATATGATGATTATATATGCAGTCAATTATGATATCTTGTTATGTTCATTTTCATGATTATATGCACTCATACATTAGACTATTTATATTTTATCTAATTTTCAAGTATTACATGCACTATATAAATTCTTATCTAGAATCAAATTTAATATATATAATTTATCACATGGTTAGGTGACAAATTAAAACATTCCTTAAATAGTTTAGATCATATTCATAATAAATTAAGGGCAGGTAATTTTAACTATTTTCCAATTAGATAGCAAATATTTGAATCAATAAACAAAAAAACCATCTCCTTGTATGTATAAAATGTATAATCTATACAATTGAATAATTATATAAAATGTGGTAAATACAAGACATGAAATGTATAATCTATAAAATTGGAACAAGATATTTAAAAAGTGACATTGAAACAAACATATATAATGTATATCAAGATGTTTATTACAACTATATAATATGATGAAACATATATGTGCATGTAGATACAATTAAAACTTATCAACTTTTAGGTGAAGACCAAAAATTGACATTTACATAGTCTCTTGATAAAATAATTTTTCAGTTCAACAATCACTTCGTAGATCGACTTGATGAGAACCTACAAAAATAATTAATAAAGTAACTACAAATTTTATGAGTCATTTAAGAAAAAAATTCATGCGAGAAAAGAATAGTATATAGTAAATTCCATACAAATTCAAAAGATGTTTTCCATAGGATGGATTAAGGGGACCTAAGAGGATATATAGCTTAAGGGGGGTCTTAAGAGAATGGCTTAAGGGAGTTAAGAGGATGGTTTAAGAGGATGCATCTCATGAACCTAGGATGAAAGCTAGCAGGTCTGGGAGGACTGGCTTGGGAATTATGAGAGTCCTTTAATAGGATGGCTTAAGGGGATGTAAGAGAGGGTGGATTAAGGGGAGTTGATAAAATGACTCAAAGGGATGTAAGAGAGTGGATTAAGGGAGTTGATGAGAATGGATTAAAGGGATGTAAGATAGTGGATTAAGGGGATGCATGTCATGAACCTTACAATATGGATATTAATAGGCCCTAAGAGGATGGCTTAAAGGGGAATTATGAGAGTCCTTCAAGAGGATGGCTTAAGGGGATGTAAGAGGTGGATTAAGGGAGTTGATAAAATGACTCAAAGGGATGTAAGAGAAGTGGATTAAGGGGAGTTGATAGAATGGATTAAAGGGATGTAAGATAGTGGATTAAGGGGATGCATGTCATGAACCTTACAATATGGATTAACAGGCCCTAAGAGGATAGCTTAAGGGGAATTATGAGAGTCCTTTAAGAGGATGGCTTAAGGGGATGTAAGAGGGTGGATTAAGGGGAGTTGATAAAATGACTCAAAGGGATGTAAGAGAGTGGATTAAGGGGTGTAAGAGGGTGGATTAAGGGGAGTTGATAGAATGGATTAAAGGGATGTAAGATAGTGGATTAAGGGGATGCATGCCATGAACCTTACAATATGGTTAACAGGCCCTAAGAGGATGGCTTAAGGGGAATTATGAGAGTGACTTAAGGAATGCAAGATTATGGATTACAGGGATGTAAGAGGATATGACTTAAGGGTGCTTTAAGTGTAATGCCCCGTCTCAATAACCTAAGAATGTTGCAATGTGTAATAATGGTGTAATAATTTTTTTTTTTAAGTTTAAATATTAAGTTATTTAGTTGCATACATTCATTGGGCTATGCGACGTTACACTACTTTGAGTTTCCATAAGTGATTTAAGTATTTTGCATTGCAATGTAAATTTATAACATAAAGATAAATTTTGCATAACATTGAAATTTCCATTCAAGATAACATAAAATACAAATTTGTTTCATACATTGCATTTGATAATATATACAATACTCATCCATCTGATGAGGTAGTTCAATAATGATTTACAATTACAAGTGTTCACCTCTCAACATTTGAGGGATGTTTTACAATACAAATTTACAATATACAATAATGAAATACTCATAAGTTTCCAAGTGTGAGCTCTCCATCCATGAAGCTCTAGATGCCATGATCAAACTAGGGACCCAACGGAGTAAGGTGCACGTTCCACCCAACCATGTGGTACCCGTAGGTCCACCCCCCATGCTAGGAAATAGTAATAAGGTTACCTAGAACTAATCTACTAACCCTAGACACTAGTACACAACAGACTATTGGTTACATTGCTTCCAGATTTAGACAATTGACTATATCACAAACACAAGGTTAACTATTATTCTAGGTGGAGTGTCATCACAACGTTGCAAAGGTTACCCTGGTGTTTCTTCCTAGGTTTCGGCCCCCAATCCTTGGGTTACCCTGGTAACCTCTTACGAAACCCGACCCCTATTGCATACCATTGTGGAATCGAATGTCTTTTGAAGAAACAAGACATCGATTTTCCATTCCAGGCCTTCTCATCTTATACTCATGACTGTAGTAGCTCAAGAGTCATAAGCGAGGCATGTACTTCTTGTTAAGTGTTTTAATCTATCTACTGTGTTCTTTAGTTTTCACTGACTTACTAACTATTTGTAAGTTACCCTAACACCACTTTGTGTGTCGGCCCTTACAAATAGCCACTTCCCTAAACATAACAAGGGTTTCTAAGTTTTCATGACTAGGGTTCATCAGGTACACAGAATAAAACTCATGATAACAAATAACTCATAATGGTATCAAACGCCATGTTTAACTCTTGCACAACCCAAGTCAACGAAAAGAAATATATTGAAACAATAATACACCCTTTCTACACAATTCTTTCTGGAAGACTTATATGGCTATAACTTTCCCATTTTGTCTTAAAAGAATACACATTTAAAAACAAATCATGAAAATATTGTTTATAGTTCGGATATACTAAATCCAACCAAACATAATAGGATAACCAAATGAATCACCTAGAATTAATTTTAATTACATTTAAAACAAAAAATAAATCTATACTTTACTTTATAACAAATCCACTCATTAAACGAGTACTTTTAAAATAAATCTCAAAACTATCTGAACAATTTTTAAAAAAATAAATATTTCGACATATTGAGTTAATTATGAAAATATCACTTAATAAATCAAATTCTATTTTAAACTCTTAACAAATTTAAAATAATAATTTAATCACTTAAATATTCATATAAATATAATACATTATAATATATATATATTATATATAGCATATTATAAATATACTATATAAATAATATATATATATATATTATAAGTATTATAAAACTCTAAATTAAAATTCATACAAGTTTAAATACGAAATAATAAACATTTCAAAATTGTGATTTAAATAAAGGGACGAAACCCTATGTTTGCAGGGCCGTCGGCCGCCATTGTCAAACTCCCTTTGGGGCTTGGCTGTGCAGGCCATGTCGGCACTGCCTGCGAAGGTAGTGTCAAGCGCCGCCCTCACAGCCGGCTCCCTTAGGGGTCGGCCGTGGGGGTAGCACCCCCACTGCGACTTCCATACAATTTTATTGTATAATATAAATACAAACAAAATTTTATATGTTTTAATGTTTATTTCCAACGAAATTTCAATTCCATTTTTTTTTAAAACAAATCCGAATTCTTCAATATGCCTTTCGGCGAATTTAGTATATTAAAATTTAAGAAATATATTATTTATGAAGTGATTCGCCAGTTCGACGATTTTGAAATAATAATTCCAAAAATTAAATTTCATATATACATATATATAACAAAGAGATTTAACATACACAAATGAATTATTTTTTGTAACCTTCTACAGGGAATAGAAGAAAAAATTTTATTTTCTACAATCCATTCTTAAATAATAGTTCATCTACAGGGTAATTTTTAAATAAATAACATAACCCCTATATTTTAACCAGATTTAACAAAGAATAAAAACAGAAATCCTTCCAAGATGATACTATTTTAAAGCAATTTTCACAGAAAGAAAATTTGATTTCCTACAGATTTATTTTACAAAAGGAGGAGTCTCCGAGAAGAAATACAAAATTTCACTATACAATCATTTGCTCAGACAATTTTTTTTATAAAAAGAAACAAAATCATATACAAGATAAATACCTCTTTCCTGTGTTTGTGAAGATCTAGTTGTTGGAGAGAATCTTCTGTCTGTAAATTGCAATCCTCCAAATCTTCCTCAAAAGCTATATCCAATCACACAAATCTACCAGGAAAGAAATCTTCCACAAATATACAACCCCAGAGGAAATAACAAATCCTCTTAGAAAATAAATTTTTTACACAGCAAGAATTTTTGCAAAGCTTTGATAATTTCCCGTGAGGAAATTGAACAACCTCTCTGTTTTTCCTGAGATCCAAAATATCCTCCGTAACCAATTTTTTTCTCAACAAGAATCATTTAACACACTGGCACACATGTCGAGAAGTGGTTATGAAAATATCTTCTCCACTTCACGGCAATTTTTCCCTTCAATATTTGCATGCAATTTATTTATTTAATTTAAATTTTACAACCACTATTCAAATCTCATGCATTTTTAATTTAAATTTACAATTTTCCACAATTTATTTAATTTTCAAATATAACTATTTACTCACTTAATATTTTAATTTAATTAATTTATTTATTTAATTAAATAAGTTTGATCTTTTAAAATCAAACCATTTAACCAAATAAGCTAATTAATTAATTAAATAATCAAGCAAGTAATTTCTTCCACATTTAAAACATTAATTTAAATAACAATAATTTAAAGCACAAATTCCAACATTAAAATTTAACCAAATTACCTTTCAAGCAATTTATTCAAACAGAAAATGACAATACAAACCTATGACTCTGAACTAAAACAGACGGTGTACTAAGACTGGGATTAAAGATTAGACTAGGGTAAACCAAACTACTATCTCCCGATCAACATATCCGTTGAGTCTTGACACGCTCAGACCTGAGTACCCAAGTGGAGTCGGTGTCATGTACCTGCAATTTCTTGCAACCAAGCAATAACATGCATACAAATATATACATATATAATTCAAGCATTAAACAAACACACCGTGCGGAGAAAATCACAGACATCACAGGGCACTCGCAAGCGAGTGATGCGATTCTGTTCTCCACACCAATACATCATTGCCAAATCGACGTAAAATAAATAGCTATTAGTCCATCATAAACATGTACATATCAATAAACAGCAAAAAGTAAAACATCTAAACTATATCCAATCATGTCTGAATCAATAATCATCAAACAAGTATCATCATGTCACAAAATAATCCACTATCGCTCAAGACCAGCGATCAAAATATCCAACAAAGCATCATAGGTCTAACAATGTGAAATAATAACAACAAAAAGCATAAGCATAAACAGAAAGCAGATTGAAGCATTAAGAGGATGGCTTAAGGGATAAAAGAGGGTGGATTATGGAGTTGATAGAATGACTTGAAGGGATGCAAGAGGGTGGACTAAGGGGAGTTGAGATAATGAATTTATACTATCAATTAAATGTATCTAGAACTATATATAGTTACCTATCTCTATATTTGAATTCCATTGTAATATGTGTGCATCTCCTCTCTTGTTTGTAAAGCATCTAATTTTGGGAGACCTGAAACAAAAAATGATATAAAAGTTTAATTAGGAAATGATTAAATACAAATATATATATCAATTAACTATATAAACAACTAGATATACTTACCAATATTTATTTAATTAAGCAAAATTCATCTACATCCTCTCTTTAATGCATCTATGATTGTCTCTTTGATCATCCATTGAAAGTGTCCATAAACTTTATTAAAAAGGCCCCTCGATATCTAACTAGTTTTATATTGGTTTCCAAAAATCAAATGTACTGTATCGTATAATCTTCTTGTGTATTTCATAATCTTCAAATGCAAGCAAGCCATTCTTTCTCATCAAATATTTTCGAAGCCAAGTGCCAACAACAACCACTGAACCAGTTGGATACTCAAAGTTTTCATCATCCACTCTAGGATGTGCCAACTTATGTTTTCTCTCAACACATCTATCCAACCAGTAATCTATCTCCTCTTCATTCCCCTTAGGTGCAACAACAGCATACACATGTCTTGCAAAAATAAATACAAAATTCAATAAAAAGTGACTTATATTTAATTCACATATAAACATCCATACATACAAAATTCAACTCAATAAATAATGTACCTTCTTGTACAAGATCCGAAACACGATCATAATCATTTGATGCAAACACTTGATTATCTTCAATTAT
>VDFB02047804.1:0-26201 GCA_007258455.2 Sequoia sempervirens | reverse complement strand
CCCTATGTCACATCGATGGGATAACATTGGTAATGACTTAGCAATATGTTCGGAGGGAATATTCATTGGCGAGACAGGCTTTGTTGAATAGAGCTAGGAGAGTCATACCGAGTGTTGCTTCATCGGCAGGAAAATTGTTAAGTCTCGGCGATCAAAAAATGAACCGAAGGAGATGTCTCGGCAAGACATAAAGTAAGCTGTGGAACGTTTTTTCGACCCCCTAAGTCACAACGATAGTTTTCATCAGCGAGATTCATAGTGATACACTTGAGACCAAAAGGATAACTGTCGGGAAGACTCATAACATCAGTATAACTATAAGACAACTTGGCAATAGAAGCGAAGATAGAGATAGGCTATCGGTGAGACTCAGAACATCGATAAGACTATGGGACACCAAAGCAATATATAATATGTGGTAGTCGGAGAGACTCAAGGTGTCGACGGAACTACAAGTTGTCTTCGTGGGTGTCTGATGAACATTTGAAAAAGACTGAATACAACAGATCGCCGAGATTTGAATACGAAAGGAAGCGTCCTTTCAAATACTAATGTATAAATGTTCATTTTCGATTGTGGAAAGTGAGAGAGCAGAGATCGAATAAAAGTACAGTAGGATACAGAATGTTTACAATTTTGAGACTATGATGCACATTTGAAACAATGGAGATTTCAATTGAATTCATTTGATGTGGTGACTTTTTTCTGGTATCAATTGTTTGTTGTGTTAATTGATAGTATTGCTGAAGTTTTCTCCAAGGTTGATGTTTTCTAATTATTTAAACTGATATATCAAGGATATTTTTCAGTTTATCAATGCACACTTGTTGTATCTATATGGTTGGATTAATTGGTTCTTTCAAGGAGAGATTAAATCCCTTTAGTCAATCATAGTAATTAGGGAATCTCATTTGGATCATTAAGAAGAACTTGGTAATTGCATTCTTGCATGTTTATACTAGTTATAAACTTAAACCTATATGTCAAACAATTTGAGCTTCTACTAGAAAGAAGTTACTCATTTCATATTTTTATTTGACTCCGTACACCCAATAAGGCACTAGTCTCTACTATTTCATTGTTTAATTTCATTCATTTTTACATATGAACACATTAGATTTTTTCCTTGATATTGCTTATACAATTTATACCAAAATAAAACTCATTTA
The DNA here is from genome assembly GCA_007258455.2 of Sequoia sempervirens. Taxonomy (NCBI): domain Eukaryota; kingdom Viridiplantae; phylum Streptophyta; class Pinopsida; order Cupressales; family Cupressaceae; genus Sequoia; species Sequoia sempervirens. The sequence goes on along the minus strand of VDFB02047804.1, from coordinate 25,032 downwards.
TCCACTCCTATTTGCCATTGTGGGTAAATCACTTTAAAGGAATAAACATTGGTCAAGTTTAATTCATTGTTATAGGTACACCCGCCTAGGTCTCGCAGCACCTGAAGAGTAGAAGGTCTAAATCATTTGGCCTTGTCTGTTACCCCGAAACGTATCAAGAGATTGGCAACCTCTTGAGGTATTTTGCCTACGTTTTTGAGAGCTAACAAGAGGTAAGGATCAAGGAATAGAGAGGTATGCAGAGAGAGATGGGGTGGTAGAGGTGGGGTGGGAGAATTAGAGAGAGAGGCTGTGTGTGTGTTTATGTGAGAGATGTAGAGATAGGTTATGTGTGAGAGAGAGAGAGATTAAATGAGGGAGATAGGTAGAGGTAGGGTGGGAGGGATAGATGGATGGAGAGAAAGAGGGAAGGATGGAGATAGGGAGAGGTAGGTAGAGATAGGTAAGTAGAGAGAGGGAGAGGTAGTGTGGGAGAGGTAGAGAGAGATGGTGTGAGAGAAAGAGAGAGGATGGGAGGGAGATGTAGAGAGAGCAGTAGGTGGAGTGAGTGAGATGTAGGGTGGGAGGGGTGGAGGGAGTGAATAATAAAGGGATGAGTAGGTAGAAAGAGAGAGAAGGGGAAAGAGGGACAAAGGGAGGGAGAGGAAGGTTGGGAGGGATGGTTCTAGAGAGGAGAGACAGACATAAGTATAGAGGGATGGGGGGGAGGAGAGGTCTAGTGAGATTGCATGGGAGGGATAGAGTGAGAGAGAGGAAATGAGGGAGACATGGAGAGGTAGGTAGAGAGAGGTAAGGTGGAAGGAATAGAGGTCCAAAGCTAGGTAGAGAGAGTGAGAGGAGATAGGGAGAAGTAAATAGGGAGGGGAAGAGAGAAGTAAACAGAGGGGGGAAGTTGGGAAGGAGGGAGAGGTAGGTAGAAAGAGAGGTAGGGTGGGATAGATTGAGGGAAAATTAGGTAGAGAGGGAGAGGTTGAGTGGAGATAGAGAGAGGGAGGGAGGGGGGAGAGAGAGAGAGAGGGCAGGAGGGAGGGAGGGAAGGAGGGGTAGGTAGAGAGAGGTAAGGTGCAAGGAATAAAGAGAGAGGTAGGTAAAGAGATAGAGAGGTAGGGTGGGAGATGTACAAAGAGATATCTAATGTGAGAGAGAGAGGGGGTGAGGGAGAGGTCGAGAGAATGGTAGGTAGAGAGAGGGAGAGGGAGAGGGAGAGGAGTAGTGAGATATGAGTGAACAGTGGAGAGTGTATATTAGCGGGCTGGGAGGAGAGGAGATATAGGGAGAAGTAGAGAGGGATGAAGGTAGGGAAGGGATATAGAGAGAAGTAGAGAGGGAAGGGTCTGAGAGAGAGACAGAGAGGGGGGATGGTGAGAGGGAGGGAGAGGTAGGGTGAGATAGATTGAGAGAAATGAAGGTAGAGAGGGAGAGGGTGAGTGGAGATAGACAAAAGTACAATGAGAATGTGAGAGAGATGGAGAGGGAGAGAGATGTATATATTGCTCTCAACTCCTTATAGTTTTCTTATAATAAATATGATATTTAAAGTTCTCCCTTACAACAGTCCATCATATAATTTTTTTCTAATATATTATATTATTAAATATATAATATAACATATAATATTAATATTAAATACAAAGTATATTATATTAATATTAATAATTCCTAATATATATTAATTTATCATATATTGTATTATATATATTAATATTTCTAATTAAAAAAAGCATATATCGCTTCCATCAAATAATTTTTCTATAATATATAATATTATATTTATATAATATAACATATAATATTTATTTTTAATATAATGTTTATTATATTAATATTAATATTTCCTAATATATATTAATTTATCATATATTATATTATATATTAATATTTTAAATATATAAAAATATTTATATTAATATTAATATTAATATTAATATTATAACATGTTATTTTAATCTATAGTGATAATTATATATATTAATATTTCTAATTCAAAAAAATAGATATATGTTTCTTAAGTTGAAGAAAGGCATATCCACTTCTTAATTTTAAGAAATGAATATATGTTTCTTAAAGATGGAAATGGATATATATTTCTTTTAAAATTAGATATTTGTTCTTTACTTTAAAAAATAGATATATGTTTCTATTAGATATCCATTAATAATGGATATATGTTTTGCTTCGGTATTGCTTTGGGATTTGGCTTGGGGGTGTCCAACCTAAAAACCCAACATCCCCAACATGTTTATAGGGGTTGCAATGGTTTTTCAAACTTTACCCTTTGTGCTAATGAACTTTTTCATTCAAATTTAATGAAACGAAAAAGGTTTATTCAAAAAATTGTCAATATTCTACCAATATAAGATATGCTTTATTTTGAATTTAATAGATTTAATTATTATTAATTTACACATGCACTATCTGTAAAGTCTTCATTGATAGGCTGACTAAAAAATATCTATAACTTTGAAATGATTATAAATTTTTTAAATCCAAAAGATGTATCACAAACTACGCTTCACAAACTATAGATTTTAAAAAATTGAATTTCATAAATTTTTGACCAAGTTAGGGTGGTCGGACAAATGGTTTTTAATAGTTTTAAAAATTCCTACTAGAAAATTCATAACTAATTATTTACTTGCAAAAAATTTACAAAAAAATATGAGTCACATCTAGGCATGTGTCCTCTACTTATATTTTCAAAAAAAAAACTCATACTTAGGGTGGCCAAAAAAACACCTGCTTTTATTTTTTTCCTAAATTTAAAGTACTACTGCATTGAAATTTTAAATTTTCATCAAATCAAATTACTTTTTTCCAAAAAAGGCCTAATAGCTTACAAACTATTAGTGTAGTATTAAGTTTACCTTAGTGTTAATTATCCAAGTGGTTTTTTCCTATAGAGTGGTTTTCTCACCCGTCACATATTTCTTTCCTTTATAAGGCACTATTGTACATTATGTAAATTATCTCATCTCAATTCATTTGCTTTCGCTCCTAGAGAAATAGCTTCTCATGTTGCTTCTCTCATTCGTGAAGGTTTCTTTTGGTTTGTAGTTTCTCCTAGCTTCTTTTCTCGAACATGGTATCAGAGCTTGTCTTCTGCAACCACCTTCCATGCTGAGAGTTTTCACCAGGCGCAAGTTGAGGCATGTGTATTTCCTCCAGTGGAAGCTATGAAAATTGTCTCTATTAATTTATTTGTTGCAAGTGTTTGTTGGTGGCTACAATAAGGGAGTGGAGGTGTTTTTCTTCATTCTAATATGGAGAAGGTGTGTTCCAAGATCTGTTGGTCGTCACATTTTTTTCTCAAAGGGCCGATTTCCTTTGCAACCACTAATTTGTTCCCTTCATAAGGCATGATTCTTGTTTGCGGGAAAATTTGTGAACTGGAGTATGGTGGTTTTTTTTATTGGATGAGTGTAAGAGTTTGGGAATTTTTCTTAAAGTCCTCCCATAAATATTTATTTAGGTTTTCTATGTTTTTTTTTCCATTTCCTTGCCAACAGTGAGTTTTGGGGTTGTGTCTTGCCTCAAAGGGGAAGATTTATCCCACATTCTCCAAGCAGTGGAATCCTTTTGTATTCATGTACAACTCTTTTCCTTTGGTAGTTGTGAGTAAGTCTCACAGGAGGCTATCTTGTTTGTGTGCTCGGTGGAGTTTGATTGGTGTCAACATGGAGATCAGGCAATGGGTTGCATCATTTGTTTGCACCAAATCAGGTTTAATTCTTTTTTGGAAGTTTTTATACTTGTGAAAGCACTATCTTTGACTTTTTTGAAGAATTCAGTTATAATGGTTTCTTTACAGAAAGGGAACTTTATGAAATGGAGTGATTTTATTCTCAACCATCTTAGTGAGTAGAATCTATTGCCATATTTGTATAATGAAGTTCCTATTCCAGACAGACGTGGTAGGTATATGATTTGGAAAAGATATAGGGATCAAGTCTTTGGAGTTATTTTTGAGCATATAAATGACAAGCACCTTTTCGATTCACTTGTTCATTTTGAGTGTCCTTATGATCTTTGGACTTACATTTGAGAATCATATGGAGATCCTGATACTACACCATCTCTTGATGATCCTCTTTCCAATACTAGTGTGTCTCTTTATTCTTCATAGAAGATAAACCATGCTTGTGATCCTTTGGAGGTTTTTGAGACTTCAGGTGAGGTTGTAGTTGCTTCAAAGGTTCTTGATTCTTTATCAAAGATATTTGATCCACCTTCATTAAGTACTTCCATCATTCTTGAGCAACATGATTATCATTGTCTTCCTAATTGGGATTCCTATTTGTTGGACATTGGTTCGTTGTTTCTTGTAACGCCCCGCCGTGCAAACCCCAAAGGAAATAATAACAACAGAACAATTTTTTTTTTAAATGAACATAAGATTGTATTGAAGTATTCCAATAAAACATTGTATTAAGTTGCACTACTAATTCCATTGGGGTACACGAGGTGACATTACTATACTAACCCATAACAACGAAAATAGATTAAACAATAATTAAACAATTACATAAATCCATTCATTCTTATATCACCATTTAAAATATCCATTAACAATAACCATATTAATACCATATGCACATATGACAATACATGTAATTATAACGATATAAGGTGTTACATATTTTGATAGATACAACACAACATAACCAACTATAACAAATGATCCTAAATAAATACATGGCTTGAATATACATTACATCCAAATGATAGTAAAATACAACTGTCTGAACATACATCTCAAAAACCACATATACAATTTACAACAAGGTCATCCCAACACACGTGGGAGACAATACATCAATGAATACATTACATCAGAATTATAACATACATCTGGTACAAAGAATTACTGGACCATCAACATCCGCCAAACCTTGCAATAAAAGGTACATCTACAACAGAAAAGGGAACCCAACGGGGTGCGAAGCACGTTCCACCCAACCACCCCCGTGCTGGGAGTAGACAAGGAAGGATCCCCGACCAAGCATGCCTAACAATAACAAAGACTAACTCCAAATAGACAACTTAACATCACAGACCACTTAGAAACTCAACAATGACAAATCCAAAAGGCACAACACAAACCACTTCAGAACATAACAACTAGTCATAATCACAACATCAATGAAACTCAAGACATAATATCAAAGACTACTTCCAACAATAACCAAAGACAAACCAGTAAATCACTTAACAACTACAGACACAATATCGCTTAACACGAGGTTAAAATGCTTCCTGAGAATAGTGATCAAGTACATCATACAATAACTGACTGACTGTTGACATAGGAAGAGTGTCATGCATAAATTTCCATGAGTTACCCTGGCTCAACCTTCCTAGGCTACCGGACCCCCATCCTGGGTTACCCTGGCTTGCCTCTACCGGCCGCCGGACCCTCACGCAAAACTATGCATCCCATCTCATCTTGAGCCTTATCATTCACTTGCTTCATGAGAGAGACATTCTTTATCTTATTAGTGTGAAAGATCCCCATTAATTCTTTTAGATTATCACTTAGTTAAACTCTAGGTGAGTTACCCTAGTGCCCCTTTGTGTGTCGGACCCCCACAAAGAGCCACCCTCCTATCGACAACACACAAGGTACAATACCACAGTAGGTAACTAGACATCATAACCTCTCCAATCCAAGGAGGAAACAAAACAAGGAAACTCACTCCAAACACTAGAGGAACCCAAATACGAAAACACACTCCTTCCAAAGGAGGTACAAATCTCATTACCCTCTCCTATTTCCCAGGATGCACAAATCCCCGTTCGTGGAAACCGGGTACAACATAATAGTACAACTCTACACCATTCCCAAGGTGATTCATAAATTGATCCTCTACACAAAACATCCCACTCTAGAGAACTTCTCTGGAAGACTTACATAGACCCTTAACCCCATTTGCCTGACATGAAGAATAAAAGAAACATGATAGAAAAGCATTCTTTCTCTGGAAGTCCTTAACAATAACATAAACTCTTACGAAAGGTAAGGTAAACCTAGGGTTTTCCCATATGACACAATAAAACAATGAAGAGAATACCACAATAGACTTAACGAATAACCTCAAGAAAACAATTACTTAAAAACAACTCCATATAAAACTATTTCCAATACTCAATAATTTCATCAAACAAATAAATTAACAATTCAAGAATATTCGATTCAAAACAAAACACATGGTTTAATTCAAATTCACAAAATTACACTATAACATCATATCTTTTAATTTTAACTATTCGATTTAATTCAAAGCACAAAATTAATTATAATTTGCACAAACTACATTAATCATTGCAATTTTCTCAAAATTATATTTTTACTTCACAACACAACATATCACTTTATATATATATATATAAAATAAACCTATGAATTAAATCATTTTATAAAAATATATTATTACAATTTATAAAATAACTTTCTAAAACAAATTATATATAATTACATTATAAACTAAATTCGAATGAAATCGAAATTCGAAATAAATTAAATTAAATTAAATTTACAAATTTTTAAATAAAAAAATGAAATTTAAAAATATAAATAAAAAGAACTTTTAAAATGGGAGGTGCACCTCCATTGAGGAGGCTGCGTACCTCCCATTAGGGAGGTCGCGGCCTCCCCAATCGCTGCGCACAGCAGCCAAGGGCTATCGTGCCAGTAGCCACTTGGGCTGCTGGGTACGGCAGTCCTTGACTACCGCTGCCCAAACGCCATGCAGGGGGGGTACAGGGGTACGGCTCTGCCGTCCCCTCCCCATTCAAACATAAATTTTTATTTTTATTTTTTTTAAGACTTATAATTTTATTTTATTATATATATACAATTTTTAAAACAACACGAATTTCGAAAATCGAATTCGCTCTGACGTTTTTTTTTTTATAAAAAAAATAAATAAATATTTTATTCAATACACAGAAACCGAGGCCGACCCAGCATACAAGCATAAATATATTTATTTATTTATTTTGTTTTGCTCAAAACATATTATTTAGATATATATATTTTACATTAAAACTTAATTCATAAGAAAAAAAATACAGAAGAGATTATCAAAGAGTCATGAAAATAATTAAATATATTATTATCAATACCCTCCATATAAAACCTACAATAGGGATGACTTTTATTCTAATCTCATAAAATGAAATTACAGAGGTACATAATAATTATAAAATGTATTTAAATAACTCAATAGTATTGTCACACAAATATGTATATCAACTTTTGTTTAAATATATATATAGGTGTATATATATATATTTAACCGAGATTCAGAATAATAACATAGAAAAATAGATTTACAAGAGACCCAATATAAATTGGCATGCAGTTTCAACAGTAACACGATTTTTATCTCAAACACAATAAAATTCACAACTAAGTTATATTAAAGAAATTTCAGATAGGTTCTACTAAAGTTTCCTACAGAAGATTTCGAGGGTTTTAATATAAACGAGTTTTCAAATCATAGAACTTCATTCAAACAATTTTTGAAGACATAGCAACCAGATTTGTTTACAAATCTACAAAGTATTAATAATTTAAAAGGGGAAAACCTGGAGTCCTTCGTCTGAAGAAGAATCTCTTCTGTAGCCTCCTCTCGATCTCCACCTGCAACCTTCTTTTCGAATCTATCTATCTTCGAAACAATTATTTTCCCCAGAAGTTTCAATAAAATTCTTTTCTTTTCTTTTCTTTATTTTCAGATCCCCAAAAAAAAAACAAAGAGAAAAACCCTTGTGTGTGAATAAACCTCTCATCAAAATAATAAATCAAAATAAAGATTCAATAAGGCTTTTCTGCTTTCTTTTCTCAAAAATCCTCCTTTCTCATTGGTTCTTTTTCCAGCTTTTAAAAGCACAACTTATCTACAATTTTAATTAAAATAATTTATTAAATCAAGATATTATCCTCACATGATCTTCTAATCTAATAATAATAAAAAGATAATATCTAATTATTCTCAACAATATTAATTTAATTATAATTATTTGCACTTTTAATTAATTAAATCACTTTTTAATTTACAGTCTATTTAAATTTAACATTTTTCTAACTCTCAATTAAATCAAATAACAATGTAACATTAATTAATTATTTTATGAAATACGATTAATTAATTAAACACTAACCAAGAATTAAATAAATACTCACAATCAAACTACATAAAGACAAGGACAAAACTTGAGTCATGACACAACAACTTACAATAGGACGATGGACTTGGGATGGGGACACTTCCAAACCTACTTCCTTTTTCAACATTTTACCCATTGGGTTAATTTATTGCTCGCCCTGTCCTGCCGAAGCAAGTGGAAACGAGACTTATTCCTGCAATCCTGCATCCAAATAAACGTCAAGTAGCACATGTATATATATAATCAAACATCCTATCATGAGAAGGAATTGCAGTGTAGCAGGGCACTCGTGAACGAGTGATGCTACACTATCCTCTCACCTACTCTATTCTAACAATTACAATATCCATGACGAACTAACATTTCTAACCAAATTGATCATAAGATAACATGATACTTAACTACTGCATCATAACTAATTATTAAACCATTGCATTATAAAATAATACTAAGTTCAAATAACATAATCACCATAGAATCATCACATCGACATATAAAACATTAATGAACAACTATTTGAATAAACAATAATCCAATCAACACACAGAGTAACACAAATCCTACTAATAATGTCATATCAAATGATCATGTCCACTAAAGGAATAACATCATCAAACTTCAAACCAACCAAATCAAACCATAATAGTATCATCATAGTATCAACGTATCAAGTTACAGCATAGAAATTAATAAATCCAAACAGTAAGAGGAGGGGTATTACATCCTCCCTCCCATAAAATCGGCTTACTCCTGGAAGCCGGTAAACAAAAGAAAATAAGATTCCCTAATACAGGGGGCATCCTCACACACCAAGACAGTGAACTAATCACCATTACAACTAGTATCAAGCTCACACACAAGAGTAACAAATAGTAGCAAAAAGTGTTAGTAACATGGGGGTATTACATCCTCCCCCCCAAGGATATGGCTTACTCCAGGAAGCCATTAAATAGATAAGAGTAAGCACACAACAACCACGCAGAGAACACGCCACAAATCTCTATAACTAACCACATATTCATTCATTTCCTATTACCATATTCCATAATTCCATACCATATAGCACGCAAAAGCAACTCCAAACCCACATAGGGTCAATCAGGCAATCGCTTGCACAATGAGGTAAAGCACAAGAAGACATATAAGGGTGGACATAACAACAAAGCTGGTTGTCATCCACCACACACAACACACAAAATTCACACACAACACAATTGTCCATAATGCATTCTTCTAGTAGGAAGGATATCGGTGCACTGTACACTACACCAAGGGTCCTATCCCTCCCACTAGTTTCCTGCGCCATTAGACCTACACCACGTAACAACTTCTGGGTAGCCAAGTCAGATCAACCCAAAAAGGAAAAACATAAACTAACGAACAAAGCACCTAGGTCAACGCCATGGCTCATAATGCCTGGAGTATTACCTACGCAACTAACAACTTAATGGGTCCACATTATCCCAGAGTGCCCAGTGTTTAAAATTAGGCTCTGATAACAAGCTGTAATGCCCCACCGTGCAAACCCCAAAGGAACTAATAACAACAGAACATTTTTTTTTTTTAAACAAACATAAGATTGCATTTAAGTATTCCAATAAAACATTGTATTAAGTTGCACTACTAATTCCATTGGGGTACATGAGGTGACATTACTATACTAACCCATAACAATGAAAATAGATTAAACAATAATTAAACAATTACATAAATCCATTCATTCTTCTATCACCATTTAAAATATCCATTAACAATAACCATATTAATACCATATGCACATATGACAATACATGTAATTATAACGATATAAGGTGTTACATATTTCGATAGATACAACACAACATAACCAACTATAACAAATGATCCTGAATAAATACATGGCCTGAGTATACATTACATCCAAATGATAGTAAAATACAACTATTAGAACATACATCTCAACAACCACATATACAATTTACAACAAGGTCATCCCAACACACGTGGGAGACAATACATCAATGAATACATTACATTGGAAGTATAACATACATCTGGTGCAAAGAATTACTGGACCATCAACATCCGCCAAACCCTGCAATAAAAGGTACATCTGCAACAGAAAAGGGAACCCAACGGGGTGCGAAGCACGTTCCACCCAACCACCCCCGTGCTGGGAGTAGACAAGGAAGGATCCCCGACCAAGCACGCCTAACAATAACAAAGACTAACTCCAAATAGACAACTTAACATCACAGACCACTTAGAAACTCAACAATGACAAATCCAAAAGGCACAACACAAACCACTTCAGAACATAACAACTAGTCATAATCACAACATCAATGAAACTCAAGAAATAATATCAAAGACTACTTCCAACAATAACCAAAGACAAACCAGTAAATCACTTAACCACTACAGACACAATATCACTTAACACGAGGTTACAATGCTTCCAGAGAACAGTGATCAAGTACATCGTACAATAACTGACTGACTGTTGACATAGGAAGAGTGTCATGCATAAATTGCCATGAGTTACCCTGGCTCAACCTTCCTAAGCTACCGGACCCCCATCCTGGGTTACCCTGGCTTGCCTCTACCGGCCGCCGGATCCTCACACAAAACTATGCGTCCCATATCATCTCGAGCCTTATCATTCACTTACTTCAAGAGAGACACATTCTTTATCTTATTAGTGTTAAATATCCTCATTAATTCTTTTAGATTATCACTTAGTTAAACTCTAGGTGAGTTACCCTGGTGCCTCTTTGTGTGTCAGACCCCCACAAAGAGCCACCCTCCTATCGACAACACACAAGGTACAATACCATAGTAGGTAACTAGACATCATAACCTCTCCAATCCAAGGAGGAAACAAAACAAGGAAACTCACTCCAAACACTGGAGGAACCCAAATACGAAAACACACTCCTTCCAAAGGAGGTACAAATCTCATTACCCTCTCCTATTTCCCAGGATGCACAAATCCCCGTTCGTGGAAACCGGGTACAACATAATAGTACAACTCTACACCATTCTCAAGGTGATTCACAAATTGATCCTCTACACAAAACATCCCACTCTAGAGAACTTCTCTGGAAGACATACATAGACCCTTAACCCCATTTGCCCGACATGGAGAATAAAAGAAACATGATAGAAAAGCATTCTTTCTCTGGAAGTCCTTAACAATAACATAAACTCTTACGAAAGGTAAGGTAAACCTAGGGTTTTCCCATATGACACAATAAAATAGTGAAGAGAATACCACAATAGACTTAACGAATAACCTCAAGAAAACAATTACTTAAAAACAACTCCATATAAAACTATTTCCAATACTCAATAATTTCATCAAACAAATAAATAAACAATTCGAGAATATTCGATTCAAAACAAAACACATCATTTAATTCAAATTCACACAATTACACTATAACATCATATCTTTTAATTTTAACTATTCGATTTAATTCAAAGCCCAAAATTAATTATAATTTGCACAAACTACATTAATCATTGCAATTTTCTCAAAATTATATTTTTACTTCACAACACAACATATCACTATATATATATATATATATATATATATATATAAATAAACCTATGAATTAAATCATTTTATAAAAATATATTATTACAATTTATAAAATAACTTTCTAAAACAAATTATATATAATTACATTATAAACTAAATTCGAATGAAATCGAAATTTGAAATAAATTAAATTAAATTAAATTTACAAATTTTTAAATAAAAAGAACTTTTAAAATGGGAGGTGCGCCTCCATTGAGGAGGTTGCATACCTCCCATTAGGGAGGTCGGGGCCTCCCCAATGGCTGCGCACAGTAGCCAAGGGCTACTGTGCTAGCAGCCACTTGGGCTGTTGGGTACGGCAGTCCTTGACTGCCGCCGCCCAAACGCCATGCAGGGGGGTACAGGGGTACGGCTCTGCCGTCCCCTCCCCATTCAAACATAAATTTTTATTTTATTTTATTTGAAGACTTATAATTTTATTTTATTATATATATACAATTTTTAAAACAACACGAATTTCGAAAATTGAATTCGCTCCGACATTTTTTTTTTTTTATAAAATAAATAAATAAATATTTTATTCAATACACAGAAACCGAGTCCTGATCTAGCATACAAGCATAAATATATTTATTTATTTATTTTGTTTTGCTCAAAACATATTATTTAGATATATATATATATTTTACATTAAAACTTAATTCATAGGAAAAAAAATACAGAAGAGATTATCAAAGAGTCATGAAAATAATTAAATATATTATTATCAATACCCTCCATATAAAACCTACAATAGAGATGACTTTTATTCTAATCTCATAAAATGAAATTACAGAGGTACATAATAATTATAAAATGTATTTAAATAACTCAATAGTATTGTCACACAAATATGTATATCAACTTTTGTTTAAATATATATATAGGTGTATATATATATATTTAACCGAGATTCAGAATAATAACATAGACAAATAGATTTACAAGAGACCCAATATAAATTGGCATGCAGTTTCAACAGTAACACGATTTTTATCTCAAACACAATAAAATTCACAACTAAGTTATATTAAAGAAATTTCGGATAGCTTCTACTAAAGTTTCCTACAGAAGATTTTGAGGGTTTTAATACAAACGAGTTTTCAAATCATAGAACTTCATTCAAACAATTTTTGAAGACATAGCAACCAGATTTGTTTACAGATCTACAAAGTATTAATAATTTAAAAGGGGAAAACCTGGAGTCCTTCGTCTGAAGAAGAATCCCTTCTGTAGCCTCCTCTCGATCTCCACCTGCAACCTTCTTTTCGAATCTATCTATCTTCCAAACAATTATTTTCCCCAGAAGTTTCAATAAAATTCTTTTCTTTTCTTTTCTTTATTTTCAGATCCCCAAAAAAAAAACAAAGAGAAAAACCCCTGTGTGTGAATAAATCTCTCATCAAAATAATAAATCAAAATAAAGATTCAATAAGGCTTTTCTGCTTTCTTTTCTCAAAAATTCTCCTTTCTCATTGGTTCTTTTTCCAGCTTTTAAAAGCACAAATTATCTACAATTTTAATTAAAATAATTTATTAAATCAAGATATTATCCTCACATGATCTTCTAATCTAATAATAATAAAAAGATAATATCTAATTATTCTCAACAATATTAATTTAATTATAATTATTTGCACTTTTAATTAATTAAATCACTTTTTAATTTACAGTCTATTTAAATTTAACATTTTTCTAACTCTCAATTAAATCAAATAACAATGTAACATTAATTAATTATTTTATGAAATACGATTAATTAATTAAACACTAACCAAGAATTAAATAAATACTCACAATCAAACTACATAAAGACAAGGACAAAACTTCAGTCATGACACAACAACTTACAACAGGATGACGGACTTGGGACAGGGACACTTCCAAACCTACTCCCTTTTTCAACATTTTACCCACTGGGTTAATTTATTGCTCGCCCTGTCCTACCAAAGCAGGTGGAAACGAGACTTATTCCTGCAATCCTGCATCCAAATAAATGTCAAGTAGCACATGTATATATATAATCAAACATCCTATCGTGAGAAGGAATTGCTGTGTAGAAGGGCACTCGTGAACGAGTGATGCTACATTGTCCTCTCACCTACTCTATTCTAACAATTACAATATCCATGATGAACTAACATTTCTAACCAAATTTATCATAAAATAACATGATACTTAACTACTGCATCATAACTAATTATTAAACCATTGCATTATAAAATAATACTGAGTTCAAATAACATAATCACCATAGAATCATCACATCGACATATAAAACATTAATGAACAACTATTTGAATAAACAATAATCCAATTAACACACAGAGTAACACAAATCCTACTAATAATGTCATATCAAATGATCATGTCCACTAAAGGAATAACATCATCAAACTTCAAACCAACCAAATCAAACCATAATAGTATCATCATAGTATCAACATATCAAGTTACAGCATAGAAATTAATAAATCCAAACAGTAAGAGGAGGGGTATTACATTTCTAGAATCTCACATTTCAGACTTGGAAGACACATTTGAGGGATTAATTTTCCTATTTAATTATATTTGTGGTACAACTATTGTCACTCCATCTCTATCTTTGGAAAATGTTCAAAATCAGTTTCCAATGGTACCTTGTTTGTCACATTCTATTGTGATTGGGCATGTTCCTAATTGGTTCATGGCATCATGTTCCAAGGTCTTGGTGACACATGAGAATATTTTAGAGATATTTTCATCCTACATTTAGATTTCACTTGCTAATTCCTATCTAGAATGGGAATCATACTTGCATTTATATTTGGTTTTGTTTCTTCCAAAGGGGAGACAAGTTGTTTGTCGACATTGGATCATGTTTTGTCTTTAGGAACTTACCATTCTTGCAAGCGGTTATTCATTATGGGGGGGATATATAGCCTCTCTCTTTCCCTCTTATGGGGGGTCATTGATTGTATATACATGATGTATGTAGTCCTTGGGGATGTTATTGAGTCCTCCATCCATGCATCATTCTTGTTTTACTTGTCTTATGGAGAGGGGACTTTTTCCACAGGGTTTTTCTCCTTTTCTTTGGTTGTGAGAGATTTCTTTTTTGCATTGTAAGTCGGTACCTAACATGTGGCCAAGACCCATATTGCATTTTTATTTTGCATAATAATTATCCCTAAGTTTTCACTTAAGGGGGGTGTTAGTGTAGTATTAAGTTTACCTTAGGGTTAATTATTCAGGTGGTTTTTTCCTATAGGATAGTTTTCTCACCTTTCACATATTTATTGCCTTTATAAGGAACTATTGTACATTATGTAAATTAGATCATCTCAATTCATTTAATTTCACTCTTGGTGAAATAGCTTCTCCTATTGCTTCTCTCGTTCGTGAAGGTTTCTTTTGGTTTGCAGTTGCTCCTGGGTGCTTTTCTCTGACACAAACTACATTCAATTAGCTACAAATTCTATTCCTATGTATAGTTTTGAAATTATGTTAATAACCTATTCAATTCTTATGCAAAGTTGCTTAAGTCTATTTTTTAGTATTTTCATTGCAACTCAAGGGCATTGTTTGGCCCAGCATGATCTTGTACTAACCTAGCAGACCAAGGGTCTTGGGGCGCAACTAGACACGATGATAACTACTCCTTGAGGTACAAATTTCTCTCTCCTTTCTTTCTACACCCCACTAGAAGACTTGGTTGATGTCATCCCTTGGGATGATGAACTCCCTAAGTAGGCCTCCTAAATGGAAAGAGAGACTTGGCACTTTTGATCTCCAAGATCACACGAAGCACAAATAGAGAGCATACATGTTATCAACTACTCTTGGGTTGACTCACAAGACTGATATTTCCTTAAATTTTTTTATCTCCAAGATCACCAAATGGTGCAAGGAGAGAGAATAAACTATAAAGGGACCCCAAATATCACAAACAAGATTAACTTACTGTTGATGGTTTTTTCTACACAGCAACAACTCAGACAAGATACAAGTATCATATCTCTCTTGAAAGGTAAATCTCTATCAGCAAGCCTCAAGAGATAACCCCAAGGTCTCTAATGCCAGGTCTTGACAATGTAAAAACAACTCAGTGATAAATGTGAAAATGTTGGTAATCACAAGGGGCCTTACAAATGAATAATGTTGGAAGTGTACTTTATGGTGATGCTTTCAATCCTAAAACTAACCCAGATTCAAAATAAACAACAAAAGAGAAGGGTTTAGAGAGATTTCTAAGAGTAAAACCTAAGATCAATCACAACAATGATGAATGTTGCAGATGGACAGATCCCCAATGAAACCAATCTCTATTTGATCAAGGACAAGCACACAACTCTGCAGAAATGGTGCAATCTTCTAAGGAAACTAAAAAATTTCAGACTATGAAATTCATTCACATACCCACTAACTGGCACAATGTAAACAAGCATCCATAGTTGAACTTTGCACAAAATAAGGCCCAGACTAACTTTACACAACAATTTACAATCAGCAAACTACTAAAAGTATGGACCAGAGATTGATCAACATCATTAGCATTTTACCATTATTGCAAAAGAACTAAAATCTAACATCTAACATTGAGAATTGAGAGCAATAAACCATAAACCGTCAAAGATAAATACAAAGTTTTCCAAATCAACAACTCAGTTGCATTACTCCTCCAGTATTACATAACAATTTCAAGTCTCTCCTCTCCTACTGCTACTGACTTGTAGAATCTAATTCCTAACTTAGCCAATTCTAGCTTCTACAGCTTCTAATCAGCCATTCTAACCTAGTCTAACTCCCTTACAAATGAGAAGGCACTGGCCTTTTATAGAAAATTACATTTTGAATCAAAGGTCAGGATTTAATTCATCCAATGGTTGAAATTGCAGTTCTAGAAGCATCAAGCTGTTACATTTAATTTGGGAGCTCATGGTACATCATCATCCAATTGCATAAAAGTAGTTACATCATGGAACAATGAGAAAACAATATTATGTCAGCTTGTCATTAATGAAAATTTTGATTGGAGGATGAAGTCAGCTTCACATTTCTTCTAGAAACTCCTAGTTGTAAACAGTTTGGGCACAGATTCTTATGCAGACCCACTTTTAATATTTGAATTGAACTCTTCCAGATTTACCTTTTGGCACGAATCCATATGCAAGTTCCCCTTTTAATATTTATTTAATCCTGAAAAATAGATATCATCATTAGTAGCTCACATGTTAAAAATCCAATCCAAATTTTATTTCGGAAAAAATTCCATTTTAGGAAGAAGAAAAATCATTTTGGAAAAAATTTCCATTTTTGGAAAATTTTGGGATTTTGAGGGGGTCTTGGAAATTTCCAAAAATGAAAAATTTTGGGATTTTGAGGGGGTCGTGGAAATTTCTAAAAATGGAAACTTCAGGATTTTGAGGGGGTCATGGAAATTTCGAGGATTTCCATCAGGGATGGAAATACCCGAATTCCCTACAAGGTCAAAATCCACTAAACCTCGTAACTTTTTTTCTAGAAGGAATTTTCAAAAAGTTCAAAAATTAACCTGGCCTAATTTTTCGTCCTCTATCCAAGGGTGAAAAAAATATTTACATATGACATTGAAAATTCACTTCAAAATCCCCATTTTCAAATTCCAAGATAGGTGAATTTCCCGTAGAGCCTAAAATATTGCCTCCATCAAACTCAGTCTAGACTTAATCCCAAAATAGCCTCCCAAGAAGAGAAAAACCAAAATTTGACCAAGCCAAGAGGAAGAGATGCAAAACAAAAAAGAGGGTCTCTGCCTCCGATGGGGCATGTGCAAAAATTGCACAACACTTACCCCTACTTTAATTAGTGTTCCTAGTTTAGTGGAAAACAAAGAATCTTTGACGATGGGGCTACAAGTGATAAGGTTAGTAGTTTGGTGTTTGTTTGTCTTAGAAATATGTATGCTGAAAAAATTGATGTTAGATTAATCACAAGAATACACGAGTTAGCTGGTTTGTGTAAAGAAATGTTAAAAAATCTAAAATAAACTAACAAAATATGAGGAACAACTATACCAAATGGATCAGTTGATCCACAAAGCAAATTCACCAATGTATAGAAACACTCACTTAAAAAGTGGCACATTCAATTATTTAAAAAATGAATTTGTTGAAATGTTGAATTCATGAAAATTTGGAACACATTCATTGATTTGGTACATATCCATTGATCTAAGCCTCCAATAATGGAAACATTAGAAAACAACATATTTTGGTTAATTTGACCCGTGACATGGGTCCCACCAAGCATGCCAAAAATATGTACAAGGAAATGTTTCAATGTAAATGATAATAGAAAATGAAACCAAACAAACACAAATTCTAACATACACTTAGATTAGGCCTAGGAAATATAAACAAACATATAATTCAATGAAAATGAACTATGTTAGACTCCCTATTATGTAGATTTTCCCAAGTTGATTACATTCAATGTGTGTGAGCACATAGAATTTTGGTAGCATAATGATGATTTCATATAAATGTGGGAGATAGTGAAAATGGCTATGTTTTGGAGTTTTATAGATTTTAATAAATGGAACATGAATGGTTAGGATTAGATTAAGGGATCAAGGGCTAGGATTGATGGGATTCTCTCAAGGCACAAGATAGTTCCAAGTGGCATAATGAGAGGAGTTGAGAGGAATGAGGGTACTTAGTTGGTACCTTGAAATATTTTCTATAAAGGCAATTCTTGTCCAAGGGGGCAAGTGAGGGGAATAAATGAATGAATGCTTTTGGGTAATTTTGGAAGCAAGACTCATGTCTCCAAGGACATGTCTAGAGACAAGGGTCTTTTCCAAAAGGGGGAAAATTTATGAAAGAGAGTACAGGTGGGTGAGGGTAGATATGGAAAGGATTTGAACTTAATCAAGAATTAAGTGTGTGCACATGACTAGGGGGTGAATTAGGTGGAGATTAAGAGGTAATGGGAAAATATGGAGAATGTGACACTCAAGAGATGGAAATTAAATAAATAAAATTTATTTATTTAATTCATTTAGAAGAAATAAGGTGAGAGGTGAGGATGATTAAATAATTAAAATTAATTAGTTACCTTACACTAGGATAAGAAAAATAGGAGAAAATAGATTAGGACAAAAATAGAGATAAGGAATATTAATTAAATAATAATATATTATTTAATTAATATAGAGGATGGAGAATAAGATGAATTAGGGTTAAATTGATTAAATGTGATGATCAATTTTGAGTGTCTACACTAGCAACAGTATTTGGGGTTAATATTTAAATTGGGTTTGGTTGCAATTGTTTTCTATTGTCCATTTTGTTTGATTCAAATACCTATTAAGATATACCCTTAAGAACACCCCTTAAATACAATCTAAACTTGAAGCAGAGGAGATAAAACACACTCTTGTTGAGTTAGCCTTGAAAACTCTATTGTTCTATTGATGAACTTGATTTCACTCACCTAATGTTAACCCTAGCTTTGTGAGTGAATTTAGTTCTAAGAAATGGAGCAATGGTTTTCGAACCCGACATATACAACACCTTAGAATATAAATTGAAATGTTTCATGCTTCAAATTTCCCTATAATGACTTCATGGTAAGGATTGATTTCATGCCACATAATCAAACTAGGTTTGATTTCATGTTACAAAACTAAGCTAGATAGAAAATGGTAACTTATGGATTAAAATAAATTCCTAGGAATATGAAGAGGTATAATCATACTACATTTAGGGAAAATACCAACTCTTGTGCAAAACAATGTCACTTGTACACTAGTTATTACATGTAGTAACGGAAAAAGTATCCTTTTCCTTGCTTGATTGATAATTGACATTAAAGCTAAATTAATGGTGTCTTGCAGTGGTGTTGTAATGTCTTGTACACATTCACATTATTCGAGGACCTTTATTTAACTAAATCATGTCTTAATTGGCCCTTTGCAAAGGTGTTGTAAATTGTTGTAACACACTTTCACACTTTTCTAGGACTTATCTACTTAATTAGGCCTAATGGGCCCCTTTCTAAATAAAAATGTACATAATTTGTACCTTTTTTAGGTGTTGTAAAGTGTTTTAAAGCACTTTCACCCTTATCTAGGTGGTCTTAATTCATTGGATTTATTAACCCTCTTTTGATTCAAATTTAGGCCTTAATTTTGACACCTCCCAAGGATCTTTCTCGACAATCATAAATTAAATGTCAAATTATTTCATTGGGAAAAAATTGGTCCTAGTTTAAGTTGAGCCAAGACCCATTCACCCTTAGTGGTGAATGTGTCCTCCCTTAACAAGACCCCGCTTTCTCAATTTATCTAGAATGGGTTTTTTGCCTTCTTTCAGCTCCTCGAACCTCAGTCCTAGAAACTTAGCTAAGACCCATTTTCCTTTGGTGGTGAATGGGTCCTCCCTTAATGACACCCTAATTTTTTAATTTCATTCTGGTGGGAATTAACTTATCTTTCTTTCTAGATCTGGTGTCGGTCTTAGTTCTTTGAATTTCGGGGTTAATCTCCTAATTTAGTATAAATAAGGGGTTAATTCACATTGTTTCTCATAACAAGATCTAACACAAGCTAGCAAGTTTATCAAGCATTCAAGTGATCAAGCATTAGAGAATTCATAAGGAATTTTCAAGGCATTTCAAGGAAGATTTCAAGTGATTATTGCAGCAGTTCAAGGTCTTATCATCATGTCAAGGGTTTAATTTATTCATGTGTGTTGAGTTAAGAAGTTAATGTTGCATTGAGGATCCATTTACAAACATCACCCTATATCCAAGATCTACATTCTTCATAGCCACTCCATGATTTTTTGTAGATTTGATTCACAAGATATAATCCAAGGTGATATTATTTACATTATTGCACTTTCATGCTTCATTTCCTTCATTTCATCATTTGGTTTAATTACCCACAAGGGATTTGACTGAGGCAAACCCCTATTCACTAACAAACAACAAGTTTTTCTTGCCCTTGAGTGTGTCATTACATATTTACAGGTTGAAGATCATGTTGAGCAAATTTGGATCAAAGTTGTCAAAGTTGCAAAGTTTCAAAGTTGTCATTCAAAGTGCAAGATCATGAAAAGAGCTCTACAGAATTAACTACAGGCTTCCAAAACTTGATAACCAGGATTTCAAGAGTGCAAATAGCAAGGTACAGGATCCTGAAATCAATTTTTTGAAACCCTAAAAGGAACCATTCGCCACTAAAGGCAAATGAGTCCTCCATAGCTCAAAAACAACTTTTTCGATAGGTACACAACTTTTTATCCTCTAAAAACATTCCTTATAGTTGCTATAACAATTAGGTTGTATTTCTGGTTGTTATTAGTGATGCATCTCTTTTTCCCACACATTGGGGTGATTCCTATTTTCACCCTGTACATCATTCGGTGAACCCGACATTTTCAACAGTGCAATATTCTAATTTTTGGAGTCTCTCATTGCATATTAAGTTAAAACCTTGCATTCATTGCATTTAGATTTGCATTCAATTAGGGTTTCTTCTTTTGCACTGAAATCTTGCATATCATATAGGGTTTAGATTTGTATTGTTTAGCACTTCCTAAATATGAAAATTACAAAAAAAAAATTAGTCATTTTGTATCTCATTTAAATCTTATTCAATTGTATTTCAAGCTAGGTCTTTCATTTCATCTTTCTATTGCATTTTTGTATTGAATTTCTAGAAAATTTGAAGTTGCATTTGACTATCTACAATCTAAAACTGAAAGATACATCTGAGAACTTGAAAATTATTAAAAAATAGTTTAAAAAGACCTAACCAGGACCCATTCACCTTTACTGGTGAATAAGTCCCTAATTAGGTCTGATTTGTACCTTCTGGCATCTGAAAAGAAATCAAAATTGACTCTAAATTCCACAAAAAATCCCAAAAAGACCTAACCAGGACCCATTCGCCATTACTAGCAAATGAGTTCCTATTAGCTACAAATCTTCAATTTTAGAACATTAAAATCTCAATTTTTAGCTTTTGTTTGGTGCATTCAACTTGTTGTTTCAGTTTTCTAATTTGTTGTTTCATCAATTTCTTTGCATTTAGCTTAAATTTCTTCATTTTAGTGCATTGTTAAAAATTTGAAAGTGCATCAAAACATTCCATTTTCAGCTTATTACATTGTGTAATCAGTAAATTACCATGTTTAGGTCTAAAACTTTGAAAATGGAGAACTATTTAGGCAATGTATGGAAGTCCTTCTCTTTGGTTGATTTTTTATATTGTGTTTTTGGCAATGACCCTAATGACATTGAACTCATTCATGCTCCCACAACTCTTAATGCATTTCCTCCTTATGATGTTGAAATCATTGGAGAAGATGATGCCAACATGAATGAATTCATAAATGATTTCCTTAACAACCTTGAGTCCAATGCATCCTTTTATCCTTCAATGAAACAACCAACACAACTTGAAATGTCTGACCTTTTACATCTTGAAACTGACTCACAAGTTGAACCTAAGTTCTGTGCCATAGGTGAACCTAGCACCTCTAAATAAGCAAACATTCAACCATCCTATGTCAACAAAGTAACAAACACATCAATTAACCTTGAAGAGACATATGGAAAAGGATTCACAGTATTACACAAACAAGGATGTGACACAAGTGAACATTCAATTCATCAACTCCTAGAAAAAATACACACTGAAGAAACCAAAGGAATAGGATATCAAGATCCCCCTATCAACATAAGTGCTCCTAAAGAATAACTAAGGCTCCGTAACTTGATGGAATGGTAGTCTTAGATCCTCCTCCTAATATAAATGTCCTCCTTCCTAAAGAGCAACATGTACCTCCTAAGGATAAGGATAAAAAGACAAGATCATCTTTAGACCTCCTGCCCTAATCCCATCTAGAGAAATTGGTAAATATAGTAAGCGCAAGAGGCCCTACAAATGAAAGAAACTAAAGTTCCCTTGTTTGCCACCTGAAAGTGAAAGGAAACTACAAATAATTCTAAAACAAGAACTCATAACCTTACCACCAATGAAAGATAGGCTCATACTATATCCTAGAGATGCAAATGTTCCACATTGTTGATACCACAAAACTCTTGGACATAGTACTGATGAGTATCATGCATTCAAAATAGTGTTGAGAAAATTTTACTTCAATGGCAATGATTTCCATTAAGTCATTGCATAACATACCCTCCCCGCTTCTAGCCATATAATAGTTGTAGAATCTTAAAACATTCTCACTAATAAATGACATGTTTTACACTTATTGCAAATCATTCTCTCTAATGCAAGGAGTTCATTTTCATCACCTACCTCGACTCATTCTTGTCTTTCCCAAAGTGGGGGAAATAATTTGATAGCCTTTTCCTAGTAATGCATTGTCGTTGTCCCTTTGGCTAGTTGGTTGCCTTCCATTTATACCAACCGAGATTAGGAGGCAGATGACCTGTTTTAGGTTTACTTGTCTGTACCTTACTAGTCTTTTGATTTTCATTTTTCTTTGTGATTGCATGTGTGTAATGTGATCCCCCATGATGTTTTGTTTGATGTTCCTCTCTCTTTTGTGCATTCTTATATATGTATCTTCATTCTTCTCTATGTCATAATTTTCTTTTTCATTTGTCTTGTATTTTCCTTTTGGGGATGACGCAAGGTGTCAAGACATTTATGTCTCTTCCATGTTGACCCAAAATTATTTTCCTTTTTCTTTTTCATTTGTCTTGTGTTTGTTTGAAAAGGTGTCTCATATTTACTGGCTTGATCAACTATCTAGAGTAGTGTTATGTTTAAATCCTTCATCGGACTGATATTTAAATCTTGGTAGGAAATTGAATTGTTTCCTAATTCATGCAGTTCTGATTTTTTTGAACCTGAGTCGAAGGGGTTCTAAATTTTCATAACCTCCTGACTTGGAGAATTTGAGGCTTTCTTTGATATTGGTGAATCGCAGGTTTCGACAACTTCATAACCTCTGACATAAGCTGAAGTTTGGTTTTCTAGCGACAGTGAATTTCAAGCCAATGGATGTGGAGACCACGGATATAAATAAAGCGTCATCAGTGTATTGCATCAAGATATCTTGATCAATGGTTGCAATTGTAAGAATCCAACGACGCTTGCTAACCCTGTTAGGACTAAAAATCCTATTCACTATTTGTTACATATGATTTCATAAATTTTAGAAATTCATGTGACAAGATCCATTTTATAACCCATGTTAACTAATGATCCCATGAATATGGCCTTTGGCATATGAGAATCTCCCTGATCATAGTTGAGCAAAAACTTTAAAAGCAATTAATCCTTATGATGTAGGAGCATCCAGTGGTGTAAGGGCAATCTTGCATCACCCAAAAATATTTAAATTCCAAGTTTCTCGGTTTTTAGATGTTTTTACATTTTTGGATACCCTTTTCGTCATAATGAAATTTCCAATTTATGGTTTTTATTTTCTATTCTTGGGTTGAAAGATATTGCAATTTTAGTTTCCCAGATTTACACCTGAAAAATCTTCTAAGTTAGATTTGAGGCACTTAGAGTTCCTGAATCAGCCCCAAAACTTTCCAAAATTGGCATAGAAAATTTTGAGCGCGTTATTGACTTCAAGACCTTTCCAATGGTTCAAACGGTTCACGAATCAGAGTCCCGGATCAAAAGTTATGGCCCCGGAAAGTTGGCGCACTTTCTAGAAGATACAATTGCAAATGTTCTTTTGAAATTTGAACTTCAAGTTGTAATTTTTTGGTGCCAAACCGCCTAAACTCAAATTTGAATGTGTTGTTTTGGCTCCAAACTAAAGAGGAGCTCTATTTATGGGAGGGTTTCTAATTTTTGGGTAACTTTTGGGGGACAAGTTCGCATATTGCGAAAGGGTGATTCTGTAGCTTTCTGTAACTTGCATGTGTTGTAGAACTTGGGGATTTGAGATCCTCTGTATGTAAGAAGCTCCATTTTCTGAATAATAAAATTATTCTCTTGTTTGTGGGTTATTTTCTAAGTCTCGGGCTGCGCCCTCATCAAGTGTTATCAGAGCGAGTTTTCTTGAGCGTGTGGACAGATCACCGATCGTGAGGCAATTCGCACTAGGACCGTGGTTCTGGGTCAAGGTCAAGAAATATGCCTCCAAGAGTGATGCATGGTAGGCATGGTGGTGCCAGAGGTGGTTGAGGTGGCAGAAATGCTAGTGGAAGAGATGCACTAGCAGCCCTCCAGAGACAGATTGACGCGTTATAAGAGCGCGTTTCGAGGAAGAGGGTTAAACCCGAGGGAGGAAAGTGAGGATGAAGGAGAGGAAGAAGGTTCAAATGTAGAAGAAGAA
>VDFB02047802.1:109149-142479 GCA_007258455.2 Sequoia sempervirens | reverse complement strand
ATTGTGCATGAAGAATTGAATAGATAGCTATCTTGTGTATTAAAGAAGAGTGTTGATACCCAAGAAAAGTACCACTTGAGGTATGATGTTACTTTGTTGTTAAATTAGTGATTAAATCTTATTTTCCGTCTACACTGTATTGTTAATCGATAGATCACCTATAGCTATAGTTGAATAGAATTTGCAATCTATAAAAACAATAACTTTCCTTTAATTTTAATCTGATAGCAACATTTTGATATGTATACTTTATATATTTTCTTAAATAGATTAATTTTTAGTACAATAAACTTACTTGCTATGCTAACACTTCATAAGAATACCTTATACAATATTGACATCATCTTAAGAAACATGTCCTTGGTTATAATTAAATGTAAACTCATATTACTAATTATTATCTAATAGAGGATGATCTAGTCCATTGGGTAGATGTGCATGACTTAGTTGTTCCACATCATTAGATAATAAAGATGCACTTACAATTTTAGGCATTGTTTCTAGGGATGGTGCCAAGCTATGAGAGTATCTAGATTTTAGAAGTGATTTCCTATTTTCATAGATATAGTAACTTTCATTTTCAGCATTTGAGATTGTTAAGACATTATAACAAATTCCAAACTCTCTACTAACACCTTGCAAGCAAGGTGGCGAGTGGTAAACAGTTATTGCATGCAAATAAGGAGAGATCTTCTAGGGATATTTCTTCCAAAATTGACTCCTCACAAAAACACATCCACAACGATGACGGAAATAAGAGTATGCAAAGCAAGTGGATCCTTGGCTCTTGAAATACAACCTAAAGCTAACCCACTAATCGTTTCTAGTCACAACTCCTTGAATAGTTCATCACTTTAACCTACTCTATCAACATTTGGTCCTAATCTCTAATTTAAAATGGGGGACCTTGAAGGTGTAGGAAATCAACCTAAAACTACTACTTTTCAATTCCCAATCTCTGATCAACAAGGGAATGCTATCATGAAAATTATACTTCCCTCTACTCTTCCTAGCTTCCATGGCCTTATAGCAAATGATCTAAATATGTTCCTATTTTAATTTGATGTCCTTTCTAGGAGTTATGAGTACACCAGAAATGCACACCAATTAAAATTGTTTCCAACCATATTGAAGGATTCTACTATGAGATGGTTCATGGGGTTGGAAATAAATTTAGTGATCGACCAGAATACCATGAAGGAGAAATTTTTGAAGAAGTACAAATATTATTATAGAGGGGTAAACATGAGAGGAGATCATATTATTAGAATGACTCCAGAAGAGGATGAGCCACTAGAAGACTATTTCGAGAGATTCTTGTTTTGTCTCCAAAAATTTAAACAAAACCAGCTAACTAGAGATTCTTTGAAATTAGTTTTCCTATGATGGGTTAATGGAGAATGCTTGGATGCCCTGGACTAAATAGGATCAAGAGAAATATCTCAAGTTCCATGGGAGAATGTTTTCCAACTTTGAAACTATTCATGTTCCACAATGAAGAAGACATGCAACTTGTGAATAATGATAAAAAAACTATGGGTGTCTCATGAATGGATCTCAATATCTTGTTAAAGGATATGAAACAATACATCATCAATCATATGACAACCCAAATGGATATTGTGCATGTCAAGAAGAAACAAGAGGAAGCAGGAGCAACTTTGGTAGAATATTACCTCCACTACTGCCAAAAGAAAAGGGACCACAAGTGTAAAAGGTTGGAAATAATTGCAAGTAGATATGAACAACTAGAGTTCAAGGCACTGGAGGATGAGGATGGAAAAGTATTTTACTTGGCACAAAAAAAACATGGAATCAGAGGCAAGGTACCCATCAAGATCCATCATCTTATATTGCTCCTTTCTCATCTCATTTGCAAATAATTATCTATCGTATAATCAACCTCCTTCACCATGGTCAAAATATGTGCCACTTTGATGGAAACCTACCCAAGGAATTTGGCCATAGATGCACTACCAATCACAATCCCCAAACCAACACTAGAAATCACCTCATTTCTTATGGCAACAACACCAATTGCGGGTAAACCAACACTAGCCTAGTCCTAATGCAAGCTACTTCTAGCAACTACAGGCATTGCCTCAACAACCAACCATTATTCCAAATCTTGTGAATCCTACTTCTAATCCACCAATTCCCACACAATTACCATCCCAACCTATGCCTAACCCTAACAATAAGCCTATTCAACATGCTTATTCTAATTATACTACCTATATGACCTATGCAATTGAGATTAGCAACATGCAGCTTCGCTTAGGGAAAAATTACCAACTCCTACATCACCACTAATAATGGAAATCCTCAACAAGACAACATCTAGAGGAAGATGAATTTATCAATAAGGAGCCCCCATTTCTAGAAAGATTGAATACTAAAAATATTAACCCTCTACCTACATTTGAATTTTTGGATCAATTGAAAAATGTTTGTATAAAAATTTCAATGTTTCAAGCCATCAAATATGTTCCAATTTACAGAAAGACAATTTGAGAAATGTGTTCAAAGAAGCTAGAAAAAAAGTGGAAAGACTCCCAAACTGTCCATGTCATTGAACAACTTGCATACATTATGTTAAGCAAGGTGGTTGTTCCAAAGTACACATACCCTGGTAGCCTAGGCGTTCATATGTGTATTAACCTTGATTGACTTAGGTGTAGCCATTAATGTTAACTAAGGAGACTACACAAAAAGTTTAATTAGATGATCTTCTACCTACTCCTACAATATTGCAATTAGTAAAAGTTGAATCGTTAAACCTGAAGGAGTCATATAAGCAGATTTTTAAGAAGGATTTTTACTAGTTAAAAAAAAAATAAAAAAATTGGAGAAAACAGAATGGAAATGAAAATTAAAATTCCTTTGTAATTGAATTGATTTTACTGTTAATAATAAAGATGAATATATAATCTAAACTTTTGACTGCATCAGGTCTCTTTGTTTGAGATTGAGTCATCATCTTTGGAACTGCTTCATGCGGATTTCCCTGCTTCAGTCATGGCAACTTGAGTTGGTCGTGCCTCAATATAAAGCAGTTTAAAAATGGGTACCGTTATCTATTAAAGGGCTTTTCAATCCAATCAATATTTTACTAATTTATTGCATCTCAATTTTATTTTACTAGAATTCAATCGACTGTCAAGAAAGAGTATCAGAGACCAGGACATATACAATTCACGAGTTATGAAGTATTGAAATCTGTTTGCAATTCACAGATGCAAGATCATAGGTGGGATAAATGATATAAATATAAACAAAGGTTGAGGATGAGGATTTGCTCCAGCAAGTTACGTCTCTCATGCATAAATTCCTTTTTAGGAAATAACCTGCATGTAATTTGTCACTATAATGAAAACCTTGTAGAATATATTTAGCATTGTTAAACATTATGGTGAGGTAAATGTTTGCAAATTACATGGTTGCAGTGTGAAGCTTAGGTAATATTTTTGTTCCTTGTAATGACAGAGAAATGGATACTTGGCATATTGAGGTACGCCTATAGGTGAGATTGTCTTGCATTGAAATATTACAAGAGCATTACACTATACAGATTTGCAGAGATGCTAGTCAATAATCACATGAGTTCCAACGTTTGGCAGGTATTATACAATTTGTTCCTTATACCAAGTAAGCAACTAGAAACTATTAAATATGTCTATTGAAGGAATCCAATATGGCTCTAGGAAAATTCACCACCAGCAATTCACTGTAAAAGAATTCATGTTTGTAAAATTCACCGCCATGACAAATACAACTCAAGGAAAGTTCACCACCAGCAATTCACCGCCGCGGAAAATTCATCACATTAAAAATTTGTGATTAATTTTCCGTGACTTTCCGTGGTGAATTGTTGATGATGAATTTTCCACCAATGAATTGCTGACAATGAATTTACCTGATGTCATCCAATACTACATGTCATTATATTAACCTCATTGCACCAAGGATCATCTATCCTATCATGTAGCAAATGTTGTAAAGCAGATAATTCAATGAATCCTTTTTTCTAATATGCACCATAGGGTCGTCATATAATTATTTTGACTTGTTTCTTCTATAGGGAGTGAGAATCTTGTTATGCACATGCTACAATGGGACCATTCCCCTGACTTGATTGCAACTGTAAAGAGATAAAACCTTCTTAATCCTCAAAATGGTGTGACGACCATACCGATGGGATTACTAAAAGATGACCATCGTTGCTTTCAATTTGTAACAATGCCTGAGGGTCTACCTTCTCAATGTGTAGTGCAATGATACCAATAATAAATTTGAGTCTGGAGCAACAAGCTTTTTTGAGCAGATTGTAATTTATCCGCATTAATGAGACATGAAGAGAAGTTTATTCATACACACTCTGAATTACATGTGTTGATTGCAACTGAGTGATCAATATGGTACCAATTACAACATTCAGTGACTCTTGTAAAAGCATATAATATTTTAGACAAGCAATAACATCAGTCAGCATGGCATGTGAACCAGATATATGAAGGGCTGAAATCTCAACAAAAGGGCACATACTTAATTTTGAAAGGGCACATAATTATCTTCCAATCTCTGGTGACCCAAGCACATTGTCATGTGAAGTTCCGTTTCTTTCCAATGCAGCTTTAAAAAGATCGGAGCTCAGCAATGAGTTGTAAAAGGAGGCCATTGCAACCAGTTTACTAGGGAGACTTCTCCCAAAATAAGAGGCTAAAAAGGACGACCAAGGTCATAGGCCGCAAAGAAATCATCCTTGCTCGATGTGCCCCCCCAAAATAAATCATGGATAAGTGTACCCCCATCATGTGGATTCAAACCATCAATAATTACTCGGCATAGTTTCTTAGAATACTTCCTGGTCATTTATAATTTCAATTTACTGAATCTCACTAGACACGTAAGCAACACCAATTGTAGTACTAAATTATTAATCAGCAACATCACCATACAATTATTTGGAAAATGCCATGGCCAATTGCCACTAGATACCTTGGACAACAAAACCAAGCAAGAAGGAAGTCCTCATTTGATTGTCAACTATCACTTTACAATGAAAAATTAAGCTATTAATTACTGTACAGGTTCCAACCAGCTACCAACAAATCAAATTAGGCATTTAAACCATTTACAATTGACTCTTCAAGTTTTCATACAAAAATTGAGCCAGGACACCAAAGAGGGGAATAGTTGTGGAACATAAAAGTAACTAATTCCAAAAGTATTTGAAGATCATTACTTATACAATTCAATATGCAACAACTGTAACTATAATTGAATTAAGCATTATTACAATGGTAGGAATCACACCCCACCTTCTATCTGACCTCCTTTTGAACTTCAAGATCCATGATAAAAGCTACAGTAATCTATTCCTTATCATTGCAGGTTCGATTATTTGAGTTACCATCAGCCAGACTGGCAATAGAAAGCAAGGAAGAAAGGTAGGATATCCTTGCACCAAGGGAAGTATACAATATGATGTTGAATCATATAGTCATACGTTGTCTGCAACATTGCCAAGTCACTTGACCACAGTTTAAGGCTTATATTTTCCTTTAGAAATGCCCACAAAATCCAATAACATGACTTCTCTTACTAGTATAGAGAAGATCATGGTGAATACTTGCAAATTTGCAAGTACTTGGTGAATACTTGCAAGTGCTTGGTGAGTCTAAGGAATAGAGTTTTGAACTTGTGCATTATTTTAATTTGTCCACTTTTACAAAGTTTTTGTTGAGTTTTTGCCTTGCTGAGTCCAAGTCAAAATTAGGTCTACTGAATTTTCCCAAGTCATGAGTTTTTGAACCATGATTGAAACCATGGGCATGCAAAATTTACATCTATAAGGAGACTAGATTTTCTGATACACGCAATTCGTGCAACAGTGAAGAATAAAAATCACAACAGTAAGTCACAGATGTCATTGTTGAAGATTATGAGTTATCAGAAAGTGAAAGAGATCTCAAACGAGAAACAGTAACCACAATCGTTGACAACAGTAGCATGAAGAAAATAACATGATGTTGGAAAAGGTGTGTTGTTCATCTTGTATGATGTTATAATTAAAAAAAGTTAGTTTGGCATGATGGATTGCTAAACATGTATAAGGATTGATTATAATAGAAAATTGAATCCTTACTTTTCTCTTCCTAGTAATCATTTTTTGTACTTATACCAATTGCCTATAGATTTATAATAATATAAACCTATAATTGGAGTGTTTTAGTAGCTTCGATGGGGATTTTTAGAAACCCCCCACTCTAATATAGGAAATTGATTGAAACTAGATATACTAGCTTCTAAATTTAAGTATGAAGAAAATGAAAGAATCATTAACCCCCTTGTAACTCTTTAGGATTTATTTCAATACAACTACAGGTAATGATTATATATTAGGGTAACCCCAATCCCATCCTTCCCACTTTACTCTTACTAGGAAGCTTTATCTTCTAGCTCATAAGTAAAATATGAAAGAATTCATAGAAAACTAATTAGTCTCTTGGACCACTATCAATTGATTATGGACCACAATCTATGATGGGGTGGTACCCCATGTATTAATATTTCATGTCCCTAGTTTGTGGATTTTCTTGTATGAGTCCTACAATCACGCCTTCATAAAATATTACATAGGTCATACATTGTGTAGAACTATGTTAATACAAGTGTAATAGCCATATATCCTATTAAAAAAGAATTGCAAGAAGCCCAAATCAACATAAATAATGAAAATGTATGAGGGTACAAGAGACGTGCCAATAGCTAAAAGATGTGTGAGAATTGAAATAAGCTAGTAACTTGGGTTTTGGGATATCTCATTCTTTATTTCCAAGTAAAGAAAATTTTGGGAGCTAACCTAATGCATTACATTAAGGTTGAATAAGAATTTTGAAAAAGGTGCCTCTCTCTATCTAAATATGAAGATGTCTTTTAGAACACAACAAGATTACCTGCAAAGTTTTTGGATTTGATTGTGTAAGTTTATTTTGGGACATCAAGTTTTGGGATCCTACAATAATTATTATAAATTTAGAACTAGGTAAAAGGAAATACTATTAAAACTATTGATTTGATTTCCAAATCCCATGAAGATAAAGAAAATAAAAAGCATGGATTAAAATTCCTAAAATTGTAAAACACCAAGCTACAAGACTTAATACTTTTAGTGATATTACAATTAAAAAAAAATCATTCTTAGCCTAGATAAGGTTTCTATACATGGGTTCAAGTAAAAATTCAAATAATGATCATATATCCCTAAATATGGGATATACTAAAAAACATGATTTCAACATGCAAAAACTAATCAAATTGAAAAGTGAGAAATAAAAAAATCTTGGCATAAATTTAATTTCAAAAATAGATAACAAACCATATAATAGATTAAATAAAGAAAAAATAGAGTTTAAAAGACAAAGCTCATGAGTAATTTTAAATCATAAAATTTAAACTTATTTACTCAAATCCCATCTTGGAGGGGAATGATGCATTGTTAGCATGGATAATTTAGAAGATCTAATTGGAGTACATTTTTGGTTGGGTTCCATCTGTATCTTCAATGGTAGCTGGCACATTTTAACAAAACCTTATACATGGGATTTACATGCATTTGTATGGTCTAGAGAAGCTTACTTATCGAGTGAAGCCACAATAGTGGTTTACAATTTGATGGAGTAAGGAGAACTGAGAAAAAATGACCCCATGTGGCAAAAAAATTGGTTTTAGGCGGGGTTCGAATGAACCTACAAGTTCGACCGAACCCAAAAGGGGTTCGCCCGAACTAGGGTTCAAGCAAACCCACTAATTATTGGGCCTACATTTACCACCCACAATAACAAAAGGAAATGCATATTGAGGGTGGTTTGCTCGAACCAGGGTTTGTACAAACCCCCCTTATTCCTCATTCTCCCCCTGAAACACAAAAAAAACCTAAATTTTTATGCTTCGAAGCTCGGGTTGAGGATGAAAATGGAGGAGTCTTCACAAACCCAACTAGAAT
Organism: Sequoia sempervirens; assembly: GCA_007258455.2. Taxonomy (NCBI): domain Eukaryota; kingdom Viridiplantae; phylum Streptophyta; class Pinopsida; order Cupressales; family Cupressaceae; genus Sequoia; species Sequoia sempervirens. The sequence continues at coordinate 134,471 of VDFB02047802.1, read as the reverse complement.
TAGGGAGTCCTCAGAATGAACTATCCAACAAATATAATTTGAATATGTTTGGTTTTATTATGTATTTGTTTTTTTAGTTTTATTAAACATAGGTTTTTCATCAAAAATTAAGGTCTTTGTTTTGCACATGTGGAAAAATAGCAGATTATCAAAAGAAAAAATTGAAAAATATTAGTGCACCAAATATTGAAGTCCTTGATCCAACAAAAAAAAACATTGAATTTTGATATATACAAAAAGTTATGGTTATATAGTCGCGCTTATGTCCAAAATTATAATTGGTTTGACTTCAAAACTGATCAAACAAAAATATTCAATAAAAACTTCTAACCAAGTGGAAGCACTAGATATCAAAGTTAAAATAAATTGAAGAATTATAATCCTTCTTGGAAAAAAAGTTATGAGCGCACTTTTTAAAAATGTTATTTTCTAAAAAATAGTTTTCGTGGGAGATGGAAAAAGAAGTGCAATCTAATTCCAAAATTTTTTAAAAATATATTTTTAGAATCTATAGACAAAATGTGATGAGACTCTAGTTTGCATCATCTTCAAATTCCTCACGGTTTAGCCGCTATAGGTGCCCGAATGTGAAAATTTTGTTAAAAATAATAATTTTAGTGTCCAATTTGGCCAAAAATTGTAAACCACTATTGTGGGATCACCCTATCATATAGTTTAGGAGCTCTCTTTGTCTTTAGTTTCATTACTTGTTGCTTTATTAGGTTTAACAATACAAATTATCTTGGTGAATTCTATGGACCTAAGTTATTAAATCAGTTAGTCACAAAAAAAATAGAAGGGTATGGTCAAGAACAACCCCAACCTAAAAAGAATAGAAGTTAAAGTTATTGGATGAGAAAAAATTTAACCCTACCACTCTAAATTGTTCACTATTAATAATTTTCACAACTATAAAAATAAAATCCATCAACTTCATAATTATTCAAGTAAAATTCATAATTATAGAAGGTAAATTGGAAGTGTTATATCCCTAAAAGTTAAATCACTAAGACAAGGAAATAAAATGAAAAGTTTTGATGAATTTTAAATAGATTCACTTGCAAGAAACCTAGCCATAAATGTAGAGCCAAGGAGATAGGTTTGTCTTTGGAGGAAGAACATGCCAAAATATGGGGAGTCAAGCTTTCCTTTTGTGCCTCTTAATATTTACACTTTTAGTATATATGCAAATGAAACTCCAACACCCCATGCCAAATTCTACCTTAGGATATTTTGGACTCAAATTCCCTAAAACCACATAGGAAAAAAAAATTGAAACTACTGAAACAAGTGAAAAAAATTGTTTTGGGGAAATTCCTATTGATGTGCCAATAAGATAAATTTTGAAACCTTGAATATGAAAAATAATCAAAAATAAAAAATAAAAAAACTTAGAAATTTTAGGATAAGACCTAAATGTACATCATTTAAAGATGAAAAACTATTAATGATTCTAAAAGAGAAAATAATGTGAGCATGATCATAACCTAAGCTAAACCTACTAGATCCATACTAAATAAACCAAGATTTAGTTAGTTAAGTCAAAATCCCAATGGAATACTTGAAAACATCAAATAAAGAAGCCATTAAATATAAACAAACAAGAAATGCTTAAAGGAAGCTAATCTAATGATTCAAACCTCATCCCATTGGGGGATTGGTGCTACATTGATGTGGAGTGTTAGCCCTTTCCCAAACCCTTAGTTGAAACAAGCTTTTAAACGGATTCCATTGATGAAGATTAATGAAAATGGATGAAATGTAAGCTAAAATAGATACAAAGCTAAGCTAAAATGATGCTTTAAATGCTAAAATGCTAATGGAGATGGCTCTAAAATTCAGTATCTAGTCTTGTTGCTCTAAATGGAAGTGAATCCTTTTCTCATAAAAATGAGGAGTATTTATAGGAGAAATGGTTGAATGAATGGTCGGGATTGATTTGATCAATCAATGGATGAGAAGCAATGAGAGGTGAAGGCATGGATTAAGGCTTCTAATCAATGGATGAGAATGCAAGTTGACAAGGATAAAGGATTTTAATCAATGGCTCTCATTGATTCAAAGAAGCACACTTCCTAAAAATTAGGAAATTGTTAGGAAGTTTGTTGCAAGATATTTCCATTTAGATGGAGGAATATTCATATTCCCTTGCAAGTGGGAGGGTGAGGGAAATTAGCTATTTAGATCATTAAAAAAATGTTTTAATTGTGCAAGATAGATGAAATTAAGATTATCATTAAATAATTAACTTATTTAATGAAAGGGGGTTAAATGACATTTAATTGAATAATTAAGATTATTTAATTAAATGAGAGGACATAAGAAACTTAATTAAATAATTTGCATTACCTAATTAAATAAGATGAAAATTAGCGTGAAAGGGGATGAACTAGCCAAATAACATTGATTATTTGTTTAATAGGAGAAAATGATGAATTTAGTTAAATAATGAAGATTATTTAATTAAACAATCAAAAAGAGGTGATTCAAGATGAAATGGTGTTAGTAATCAAATTTAGATGTACAATATCAGTCAAGACAATTTTAAGTGTCTGCATTTTTCCCCTCTTTGAAGTGAGGTACCATTTACTTTGGTTCAAAAACTGACACTTTTCGAATTAATGTTGCTGCTCAAATAAAAAATTTAAAAATTCTTGATTTTTCGGATGCCCCACTATTGCCCCAATGGAAGGAACTAAGATGGTACCTTGCCCGCTCAAGAGATCAAGTGAAAATTTTATTTTTTGGGTCGAGATCGCGACAAAGGTTCAACATAGATTCAAGTGCATAAAATAGGCTCTAGGATGCAAAAACAAGCTCAAAAAAGTAAAAAAATGCCTCAACATAGGACCCATAGCTCAAAAATTGGTAAAAGAGGATTAAAATCCCATTTTCCTGCTCAAACTAGGGCAAAACCCTAATTTTTAGGCATAAATAAAGCTTGAGGGGTCATTTTCAAATCATTTGCACTCATAGCCTTAGAGAGATTCTGTTGATTTTGCTCTGAGCACCCAACACTATGGCCAATTGTGAGCTCCCCCAACACCTCACAGATAGGGTATGAGAGTGCCACCAGCCAACAAATGTAGGACCCCCAGTACACAAATAAAAAAATCTCCTTGTTTTTGTGCATTTAATGCTAGGTCCAATAGGTCAATCAGTAGCATTGCTATATAATAGTGTTTTTATCTTGGTTGGCAATGATTTTTCCAAAGATGTGATGATATTGCAAATAACATCACCATTACTAGGTTAGGTTTAGTACAACCTTTGAAAAGTTGACTCACTTTTGTAGAGAGCGGCGTGGTAGGTTTTTAGGTTTAGCAGTGCTTTTAAAATGTCACCGCACTTTTGAAGATAGTGTAGCTATTACTATTTGGTTTGGGTGACGCTATTGAAATGATACCTCACTTTTTTAAAGATCAGCACTATTGCCTATTTGGGTATAGCGACATGCACACAATTCTACCACACTTTTGTAAATAGTGGTGCTTTTGCAAATTAGGGTTATAAACTTGAAATTTTATAAAAATTTTGGCAATTTTGATGCAGTATACTTCATTTGTGTAGGAGATTGTTTGACTGCTCATGTCCCACAAGCATCAGTTTAGCATTCTCCATCACATTCCTAGCATTTTACTGATGAATAGAAGATGTTTTTGGGCATGATTGGATTAGGGTTTGTGGCATACATGCTAGAGATTAGGACACATTTGGTGATGATGATTACATTCCAGTGGAACACTGGCCCACAATGAGAAATCTTTGTTCCACCTTCCCACCGGCGAGACCACAGTTACCTTGGAGGACATGTGGCGCATCTTGCTGGTCTCAATCCACGAGGAGAGGGTGATCTATGAAACTGAGGCAAAGGGTGATGTTGTTTTTGAAATTCTTGGTTTAGATACTCTTATGGTTGAGAGCTCCTAGATTGACCTGCATGATTATGAAAGGTGGGCTCCTACCTTGAAATTAGTGATTGGAGCACTAATTTCAAGGGTACTTTTACCTAAGAGATGAGCCAAAGGTTTCAATCTTGGTTGTGGAATTACTTGGGCAGGGATGGTATTTTGGATGACTCAGTATGCTCAGGGCCCAGTCATACTTGCCTCACTATATCATGACATGCACCAGGTTGTCTACCTATGAGGGAAGAGTATAGGAGTTAAGGTCACATTGCTACACATTTGGGCTTGGGAACACATTGTCATGCTCAGACATGTGATTACACTTGTCGACACTGATCCTAATGATCGCATTGTTTACAAATATGAAGCCATGACCACCTTGCAACACATAAGTACAACAAGGATCCCATATTGGAGGCAAGTCATTGATGAGATGACAATGTTTTTATGGAGACCATGGATCTAGGACCATCCATGGTATGACAATCAATAACAATTATTCTATGTCCGACAAACCAAATATATGCAAGGCAAGGAGCATTGTATGACTGAGCAGTATATGCCTAATTGAGTGGCCAAATAATTCAACGAGGTACAAGATGTGGTGCCTCTTGCTTACAAAGTGATATTCACATGGACTGTAAGGGAGACCATCTGAGGATAACAAACCCCTCCACAGGTGGCCATAGATGATTTCAGAGCACTGGTGCCACAACCATGGGTCTTCTTTGGTGGGCCTTATGATAAAGGGACTACTCATGCCTATGATGTGTGGTGGTTACAACATGCCCCAGTACAATTGAAAAATCCAATCAGGGGATAGGTCCCAAGTAGAGGTAGAGGTTGAAGGCTAGACAAAGGATAGGGGAGAGGACACCAACAACCTCCCCATGATGGACAGTAGTCAGGGCACGATGGACAACAGCCAAGACACATACCATTATTACATCCATTACATTAGGCACCACCACCACACCAACAATAGTAGCAGTAGTAGCAGGCATAGGGTCTCGATCTATGAGATGCCCAGATTTTAGCATTGGTAGCAAAGAGGGACCAGCTGTGGTGCAAGTTCAATAGTTGACAGGTGACTATAGAAAGAATACCTATTACCATTTTCACCAACAAAATGGACATGATACAGAACATTGTAAGTGACTTATATTGTACAAGATGTATTTGATTCTAATCATATTCAAATTGGTGGTGTTAATGGTTAAGGTAATAAGTCTGTAGCTCCTCCTAACCAAAACTTGCAAATCTTTACCAATCCTATGCCAAATCATAATATCTCCTTTGTCAAAGCTAGTGAAATTAAGAATGATGTGATGAATGTTGATAACACAAAATACATGGACAATGTGATTGGAATTATTGAAGTTCAACCTCACAAGGACCTAACCAAAATTCCATTTGACATTGATTTCTCACAACATGACATAATCAATTATGCACCCAATGGTCCTCTTTAAATAGTCAAAAGAGTCATTGACAAGCCTACTAATGGGATATTAATTAATCCTGTTTGTGTAGAGAATGTGATCACTAAAGAATTATTATTTGTGTGCATGAAATTTATCAAGATAACTATGAACAATCAAAAGCATGGATCAAAACGCATAATGGTTTTGTTTGCTCTATGATAGGTTTGATAACTCTTCCTTTAAAGGTTGGACCGAAACAATTACGTGTCTCATTCTCCATCATCCTATTTTTAGACCAATTTTATGTGAAGTTAGGCTACCCATGGCTTCACTCCATGAATGTCATCTCGTCAGTTGTACAAATTCTTAAATTTTCCATTTGGCAATAAGGTCTTTACTATGCATCATAATGGCTTTAATCATGTATCTTCCCATGGAAATTTCTCATTCGATTTCTTTTGGCCCGAACCTATGGAATCTATTATGCCTCATGAAGACTTATTTTCAAATACTATCAAAACTTTAAGGCAAAGCACATAGTATAATTATCCCTTAGCAATATGCCTCAACCCACGATTGAGCCTCCTATCCTTGACGAGACAATGATTGAACCAAAATCCCTTCCAAGTAGTAACCAAGAACAAAACATAGAAAATCCTTCACTTATTTCGTATAAGAGACCACAAGATAACCAAATAAGTCTCGTTGTTCCTCCTAAAGTCAAACATGTTTATAAAGCTAGAGAGAAATCAGTTGAACAACCTACCTTGGTTCCTTTCGTTCCTCCCCTAAGGGAAGAAAATAAACCTATGGTTGGTAAAATTGCTCCTACACAATCACAACTTGAAAACTGAATGAAAAGAAACCAAAATGATAGAGAGCGTAAGCATAGATGTCATGTTATTGGATCATCATGGAAAAATAGGCCCTTAAGTGGCGAAAAATTCAGAAAAATCAAAGTTAGGCACCTTAACGTAAAAATTTGAATAAGTTATCTATATTATTTCAAAAATATGTAAGAATAGAATATGTAGAAAATTGAATGTAGTTTCTAAACTACTACGTTTATTTATTTTTTTAAATCTATTTGGTGAAAATTTGAAATTTCAATGCAGTAGCACTTAAATTTCAAGGAAAATATAAGAAGTAGGTGTCTGTCTGACCACCCTAACCACAATAAAATGACAATATTTTTTTATAAGATTTTAGATATAAGTAGAGGACTCATGTCCCAATGTGATGCATATTAATTTGTAATTTTTTTCTAGGTAAATAATTAATTATGAATTTTTTATTACAACTTTTAAAAAATATAAAAAAGTCGTATGTCTGACCACCTTAACTTGGTCAAAACTTCATGATTTTTTTTTTTTAAATCCTATAGTATGCAAAGCATAGAATGTGACACATGTTTTGAATTCAAAAAATGTGATACCGTTTGAAAGCTATAGATGTTTTTGAATCAGCCTATCAATCAGGAGTTTAGTCATAATTCAAACAGAAAATGAAAAATAATTATTTATTAAATTAAAAGTAAAACATAATTTATATTGGTGGAAAGCTAAGACTTTCCTTTAAAAACCCTTTTCATTTCATCAATTTTGGGTAAAAAAAAATTCGTCAGCCACATACCCTACACATACCCATCATATCGCCACTTTTTGGCTTATCATGACCCTGCACATACCCTGCTTGTTTATTACAAGAAAAAGAAAAGAACAACACCTAAAATCAAAATCCAAACTTGCCTCAAGCAATGCATGACAATTCTACACCTTCACCGAAACAAGAAAATCCTAAATCTCAAACAAAAAAAGAACAAGTAAATTCTATGGATATTATCATTAGACTGGACTTCTTGTGATAAACTTGGATGATGTAATGAAATTGCAAAGATCAATGAGGAAGTGAATAATGAGTTAAATTCATTATTTTCCTCTTCCACGAGCTTAAATGATAACAACCATGATGATCCTCCTAAAAAGAGTTATTCACCATGTGTTGAACTAGGTGATTGTCCTAGTTCAACACTTGGCATTGTCCCTTTGGCTAGTTGTTTTCCTTTCGCATATGATGAAAATAATTGGGATGCGGACGACCTGCTAATAGGTTGACTCTCATGTGCCTTACTAGTTTTTTCTTTACTTTATTTTTCATGTTCTTTGTATGATTGCATGTGTGTAATGTGATCCCCTATATTGTTTTCTTTTATGTGTCTTTATGTTCATTCCTCTATTTGTATCTACATTCTTCTATATGTCGTAAACCTTTGTCTTTTTTTTTTTCCTTATGTATTTTCATTTTGGGGATGATGCAAGGCGTCGAGACATTTAGGTCTCTTCCAAGTTGACCTAAAAGATTCCTTTGTTTTCACTCTCTATGTGTCATTCTTCCTTGATCCATGAGTTATTTTGGGGAATGATGACATTTCTGAGCTCTATAATATCATTATGGAAAAGACATATGTTGACCCTAAATATATGGATCCCTTATGTGTTATTTTTGGATTTCATGTTGGGGGAAACCCCTCTTTTTCATGGCATGGCTTCATTTGGAAACATATGTTTGACATAGGGCTTTCCACATATAAGCTCTCATGTCTTCCTTATTATTAGCATTTATCATTTTATACTTTAGAGTAGTTGCTCACATCATGGTGTTATCAATTTCTTTAAAGTGGGGGCATACATTGGCATTATCATTTTTGGAGATCTTAGACTGTATCTTATATTTCATTATGTGGTCTTCTTACTTCATGTGATGTGTCTTCTTCTTGCCAGTGTCATTGGGCTTGATGTCCTCAAAGAGTGTGACCTTTCTTGGTATATAGCATTCCTCTTAGTGGTGATGTTATGCATTACATTCCCTAAGTTGTGAATCTTTTATCCTAGACTTGTCCTATCTTAGTGACATTAGACATGATGTTCCCTAAGAGGAGACCTTACATGAATTAAGAAAAATCCCTTTGAACATGTCTTATCCTATTTGCATATTGTTCATAAGTGTTTAGCATAATGCAACTTGCTAACCATATGAAGCTCGAACCCTTTTGTTCATAAGTGTTTAACATAACAAAACTTGTTAAGCCTTATGAATCTCGAAGTTTGTATTGTGTGATGCCTCATTAAAGTTATTGGAGGTATAACCTCGTATGGTATGGGAGCTTAATAAGATACTCTCATTTTCCACCCTTGGGGGCTCACCTAGTGGATAATGGATTTCACTAGTTTGTGTGAGTGTGCATTGTTTGCATAGTCTAGACAATAAGTTCCACTTGTGAACATTTTTGGATGAACAATTGAGGCTTGTTTCACATTGAGTTGGACAATCGATGCTTGATCCTCCCTCTTTTTCATGTTCTCTCTTTCTTTAGTCTTTGACATTGTATGATTGAGTATCTTGTCATTGTTGCATATATATGTTTAACATAGGCATGTGTCACTTTGTGCCTTTGTTGGTTTTTCCATGAGATCTTAGATCTTGGGGGCTTGATCATCCTCCTTGACCTTCGCCATATTATCCTTCCACGATTGTATAAATTAGATGTCTCTTGATTGGCTAATTTAGCATGAGTTTGACACAGTGTCATCCTCTCACTAAAGTGGGGGCTAAATCTAGTGACAAAAAATGTATCCCTTTACATTTTCTCACTTTTTTTGGCCCTCCTAATTAAAATGGACTTAATAATGCCTTAATTTGGTGTTATAAAATGTACCTCTTTACATTTTCACACTTATTTAGGCCCTCTTAATTAAATTGAGCTTAATTAGGCCTTAATTAGCCCTTTTATTCATTTACAAGCCTATTAAATTACATTTTTTGAAGGGGAAACCCAACAATAATTAATGCCTAAACATAACACTTTACATTGAGCAATGTGTGTTCCAAGAATAGGAACCTGGGACCCATTCACCCATAGGTGAATGGGTCTTCCCTAGGCCTTTGAACCTAGTTTTAAATTATGTTGGTGGTGGGATTTTAATTTCTCTAAATGCATATTCAGATGCTAGCTTGTGATATTTGAAATTTTGATAAATTAAGGATACATACCTATAAATACAAGGTTATTTCATCATTTTAAATCCTACATTTCAAGTGTAAGCATTCCTAAGAAAAGTTGATGATCAAGAGCATTCAACAATAGAAATATCAAATATTTATTGCAAAAATCAAGATCTATTCATCATGTCAAAGTTTTCTTACATCATGTATGTTTTTGGAGCTATGGCAACGGAAATAGTACGCCCCACCTTTGGGGAATATAGCACAAGGGTAGGGTTCCTACTTCACACTTGCTACACTCAAGGACACCTTAGAGATCTCAATCCGAATGTAGAGAGGGAGAAAGAGATCTTGCACTAAGTTATCCTAGGGTTGGATTAGAGGCTAATGAGGGGTTCACCACCAAGCTAGGGCTTGAAAGACTAATGAAATACAAGACCAGGAATTATGAAACTTAATGATATGCAAGACCTAAAAATGCATGTAAATCATAACAAAGAGGTGAGATGCCAAAAGTATGCACTTGGAAATTTGAAGAACACTAGAATGAACTTTGAATTCCTAGAAATTCTAAAATTTTGGCACACAAGGACTCATATGCTAGTCTGGGCGTACTAGTCCTAGATCAGGGTTTCTAGGCAGGAACTGGTTTTCGGAAAAAGGGTATATAGAACTACAAAAATTTGGAAAAATGCCTATAGTGGGACTCATATGCCACTTCTAGCATATTAGTCCCATTCAGCTTTTTTGGGAATTCAAAGTTCAGATATGTGCTCCAATCTCTGCTCTTTTTTCCACACCTTTTTTCTAGATCAAAAACTCTGATTTTGGACCTATAGGTGACTTTTAGTGAAGATGACAACCTTGAAAATGAGGGGACAACTCCAACAACTTTCTCCAAACTTGTAACCTAATCTTCAAAGATCCTTCAATCTCTAAGACACCTAGATCTGCAATCACACATGTAGAGAGAGAGAAACTTGTTGATTTGTTAGTGAATGGAGGTTTGCCTAGGTCAAACCCCTTTTAGGTAATTAAACCAAATGACATGAGATAATGAAATAAGGACATGAAACATGAAACATGGAATATGAAACATGAAAAATTATACCTTGAATGATGTCTTGTAAATCTGCAATCTAACATGAAATGATCATGAAGGATGTAGATCTAGATCTTGAGATAAATGTAGAACAATGCTTAACCTTGGATCTTGAATGAAACATCACAACACTAGCTCACTAACATGCTTGATGCTTGATATCCTTGAAATGATTATGGATCTTGAATTGCTGCAAAAAATGATGAAGAATCTACCCTCGAATGCCTTAGAAATGATCTTGAATGCTCTCCTGATGATCTTGTAAATTCTTGGAATGCTTAACTCTTGATTGCTTGATTTGATATCATGAATACTTAATCTTACTTAGGTGAAATAATGATTTGAAACCTTGTTTATATAGGAATTGCATCCAAATGACCATTTATTAGATCCTCAAGGACGACATTCAAGAAATTTGAATTTAAAACCTTGATTTCTCGCTCAAAACTCAAAAAAGGAGCCAAATGGGACTCATACGCCATATGTGGCGTATGGGTCCCCCTAGTGGGACTCATATGCCCAAGGTGGTGTATGGATCCCACCTAGTGGGACTCATATGCCCCAGGTGGCATATGGGTCCCACTAGGCCATTTTAGAGAGAGAAAATATTCTAGGGAGTGAAAAAATTAAGTTTATTTGATGTCTATGTCGATATTTTGGTTAAAATATGTCTCGAGATTCATAATAGGTCTTGGGGCCCTATTAATGATGATATAAAGGTCATAAATGCAAGAAGGCCCAAAATTCAATGTGAAGGTGTAAATAAATACACTTTACAACATTAAATTAAGGAAAAATTAGGTCTATTTAGCTCAAAAGGGCCCTAAATCCCATGTGAATGTGTACAACACATTACAACACTAGATTAGGTCCATTTAGTTTACAAGCCTCTTAAATTTAATGTGAATGTGTAAATAGATATACTTTACAACACTAAATTAAGGAAAAGTTAGGTTTATTTAGCTTTAAAAGGGACCAAAACCTAATGTGGATGTATAAAACACATCACAACACTAGATCAAGATGAAATTAAGTCCAATTTATCATTAATTATTATCAAATCAAGCAAGGAAAAGGCATACTTTTTCCATCATTACAAGAGCTAACATTGTGATGTAGGTTTCAAAATTCATTCAAGCATTCAAGGCATTATTTCAAGCATATTTCAAGATCAAGATCCACATCCACTGAAGCCATTTCATACAAGGTTGCAAACCTTCTAAGATCTCCATTATCAAGGTTTATAAAATGGTTTGTTGAGTGGTGACATAGCTTTTTTCATTCTTCATTCCCTCTTTCATGCATTATTTCAGTTCAAGGTTTAATTACCAAAATGGGGTTTGACCAAGGCAAACCCCCATTCACCAAAAGTAAACATTTTAATCCCTTGTGTATGTGATTGCAAATTTAAGTTGAAGAAGGACTAAAGACTTTTTGAAGAGAAAATTTTGAAGTTGTCAAAGTTGTTGTTACCTCACGGAAACTCAGATCTTGAAGTTATTTAAGACTTTTCAACACTAAAACTTGGAGAATTTGGAAGTTCGAAGATAGGAATAGAGGCTCCCAAAAGCTACAGAAAAGCCCTAAAAAAGGACCCATTTGCCCATAGGTGAATGAGTTCTAGTTTTCCTTTAGAAACTACCTCTTGGTGACTAGTAAACACATTTCTACCCTTCTCATATCTACATTTAGTTTTTTGGTTTTGTTAATATTGAGTTTAATATTGTTGTCTCAAGTGTTAGATTGCATTTTGGAGTTATTTTTCGATTTTTATTTTTTCTCACTAAAGTGTTGTTTGACCTTAACCCCCATCCTCAAGCATTTGTGGGTCCCTCATTGAGTTGACTCACTTAAGGGTTTTTAGCCAGTTCTTTGCGTGGATCTCATTTCTTGAATGATTGTGGAAGATAGGTGCATCAAACTCTCTTTCATTTTATGGGTATGTGCAGGATCATGGTGGGCCAAAAAGTGGCAATGAGGAAAAAACACGTCTTTCATCGACCCAAAAACACGAAAAATACTGTGTTGACATTTTTTAGGCTCGGGTGTCAGTACACACCACCATAGCAAATACCAATCCTAGTTTTCCAAATCGGATATCCGATTTGTAAAAAGCATATATATACAAACTATGTCACTATTTTAAAGTCATTTCACAGTCAACAAGCCGCGGGCGCATAGTGAGGAGATTTTTCGCGTAACGGATATCTGATTTGAAAAGGTAAGATTCTTTATTTTTATTTGCTTTGATTCATTTTTGAATTAGATTTGGATAATTTCAAATGGTTTTTTGTGAATTTTTTTAAAAAATAGGGTTTTTGATTGATTTTTTATGAAAAAATTGAGTTTAGAATGGATTTTGATAAAAAAATGAATGTTTTTGTGGATTTTTTTTCACAATAGGGTTTTTGATTGAATTTTTATGAAAAAATTGAATTTAGAATGGATTTTGATAAAAAAATGAATGTTTTTTGTGGATTTTTTTTCAAAATAGGGTTTTGATTGAATTTTTATGAAACAATTGAGTTTAGAATGGATTTTGATAAAAAAAATGAATGTTTTTTATGGATTTTGATTTAAAAATAGTTTCTTATGTATTTGTATTAAAAATTAGAGAATTTTATAGATTTTTGTTAAAAAGTAGGGTTTTTTTTGGATTTTTTTTAAAAACTAGGGTATTTTTATAATATTTTCATTTATATTGTCTAATTTTAATTAGATTAATTATTTTTTAACTTTAATAGGCATTATGGCTGCTGAGAATAAGAATGCACAAATTCTACCAGTTGAGAATGAAAATCCACCAGTTGAGAATCAAAATGCAGAAATGCCAAATGCTCCACCACCTCTGCAACCATCAATTGAAGACTTAATTCATGAAAAATTGGAGCAATTGAGGGGAATTTGTGATGTTTATAAGAAAATCCATCAATCATCCCATATGTCAACCACATTGACAAGAATAATTACAAATGTAGAAACCCTCTCCACCCAACATAATGCCTTTCATTTGTGGCGAGAAACCATGAGGGAATATTATGCATGTGGATTGTCTTATGATGATGTGAAACATCTCCAAATAACAAAAGCCCAAATAGCCTCTTTATTTATTAACCTTAGCACTAGTTTGCCAGTTAATGTTAACAAACCAAAACTTTCTATAAAATGGTTCTCGCATAGGAGCATAGTAGATAACTTTTGGGATCATTGGTGTATTGTTTTTGATAAACCACCCAACCAAAATCTTGATGTACATTTTTACTTTATTAAAAAATTATATCTTGAGGATTTTTGTTAGGGAATCATGTCAATTAGCATTAAGCCCTTCTAGAGGCGTTGGTGGTATGCCCAGGATAGGCCGAGGCTGACTAGAGTAGTCGAGGGCAACACCATGCCTTCGCTGCCACCTCAATACAACATCCAAATATTCTGGCTGGCCGGAGGATGCAGCCACACAAACTATCCGAGGGCCATTCACTCTTTGAGTGGTCTTTTGTTTTGCATGGCAATTCCTGCGGTCGATCGCGGCGTTGGTCGATGTTCTTTGCATCATCCTCCTGGGTCCACATATTTGTGTGCCACATGTTGCAATCGTTCCAACAATATGCTTGGGTCCTATTGTATAGCCCCTTGAGCATCCATTAGACACTTCTAATTATGACATCTAGGATGTGGAGATTATAGCATATCACATGCAGGGGAGTGGAGCACACCCTACAGAGTCCTCTCCTGCTAGAGAGGTGGACGTTGGAGTAGTTACATAGGTAACATTTAAGGTATAAATTCATAACTTGCATTTTTTTAAAAATGAATATTAATAAGAGATAGTATCAAGTACTAATATTTGTTTACATGGTCTATTTTAGCAGGTTAATGTCTAAGGAGGACCTCACGAGAGGTGGTGATAGCACTCTAAACTATATATCCTATTCCATTTTCTTTGTACTTGCTTATCATTTGGTGTCATTAATGAAATTATATATTAACTTATATGTTTATCTTATTCCTGCAGCAGGAAGCCTCTTGAGGTGAGTCACGATGCTCTCCGGACCATGTGGAGGCATAATGTTGAATAAAGGGAAGGTGGTGAACTCAAATTTGATTGAATTAAGATTTATAAGATCTTTTATTGATTATGCATACATTGACATAGATTCGTAGTTTTATATGTACTTGTCATTTTTATGTAAGGCAATTGTGAGCATACATCATTTTTGATAAGTGCCACAACACTTGAAGGAGTAGGTATTCGAACACCTGAAGGAGGAGGTGTTGAAACACATAAAGGAGATACAAAAAAAGATCAGCCTAAAGAGGTATGTGTTTATTTTATTTTGTGCTTGGTAAATATGTTCTTATTACCGACAATTCTATGCTAACTTGGATCAATTTCATTTTTTTGTTCACATTTATAGATTGACGTTACAAAATTTGGTTTGGTTAGTTCTTTGAGAGGGGTATATTCTAGGACTCCTGACCCTTCGAAGAGATGTATATTTCAGGTAATCAAGATTTCAATTTTAGAGTTCAATTATAATTCAATGTGTATTTATTTTTATGTTAATTATTAGTTTTAAATTATATAGTATAACTAGCAATCTCAATTGTGGTTTTGACTTTTTCTTGTCTAGCTTCACCAGCCGAATTAGCGGTGCTTCAAAAAGAGGGGCTCCATTTGATGATCCATGATGGATTTATGATAGAATGGGCAATTTTGGCATATAGAATTTTGAATGATTACGTGGTGTTGCACATTTTGTAAAACTTTGTTTGAGTTGGCGTTGATGCCATTTTGTATATGGAGATAAACTCAAGATTATTGGATAATTTGATATATAGAAGTTGACAATCAAAATTTAATTTCTTCTTCATATGCATGATTAAACTCTTTGAAAATTTAAATAAAACAAACGTATAGTTAATATCAGTATACAGTAGCATAAAAGAATGATTTAAATATTATGTAGTTTATATTCATATTGTTGATTACATTGCATTGCACATCTTTTCAAACTCAAAGCATTACTTCACATTGCATATTAACAACTAGATGCTGATAGATGAAAAAATTTCAATAACAATATAGTTTTTACAAAGTCAACCTAAGCAGTTATGCAATTACTTCACATTACATAACTAATAACTAGGAGAAGCTATCAATTGCATTAGCTTGTCATGGAATTCTATGAGACCACATTTCTTTGAGGAAGCTTCACAAACTCACAAAAAATGAAAAGAAAGCACTCAAACAAACTTTAAAGGGGTCTCAGGCCTGTTGCCCCTCATTCCACACGCTATGCAGTCATTTACTTGCAGTGTAGGGGCCAAACAATGGAGAAAACATGTAAAAATTATATATATAGCCTAGAAGCATGAATTACGGTTAGAATATCACATAACATCATATAAACAAAAAAACCACTATAAACTTGAATGCCATTTAAAACATGCATGATAAATATTCATCGTTGAAACTTGAATTGTGGTAGCTTGATATATAGAGTCAATTGATGCCAGGTTTCAATTTGTATGATATTGAAAAAATAAGCCAACTGAGTAGAGTTATCAACATTCTTCAAAAATCATAAGAATTCTTTTAGTACACTAGCCATTTTGACGTCTTCTTGTAGTCTCAAACGTTATTTTGTATCATTGTTACATTGGTCTTAGTTCAATGATGCTAAACAATTTTAGAAAAAAAAAAGTTGTGTCACAGTCCGCATTCAATCCAACAAGCAAAAATGAAAGCTCAACCTTTTGGAATGAAATTTCTTGTTTGCAAAAAAATGAATAGAATAGGAGTAGTTAAGATTGTTTGAAGTTATTTAGAAGTCCTTTTGAGTTACAGGCTTAAAAAGTTCATTTAAATGCACTTTCGAAACAAAAAACAGATGTTCCCCCTCATTACATGCTATCACCCAATTTACTTAGTGTAGGTGAACAATGGAAAACATGTAAATAATATATATATATACAGATGTACAGCCACAGAAGCATGAATTACAATTAGAATATCACGCAGCATCATATAAACAAAACCACCATAAGCTGAATGTCATTTAAAACATGCATGATAAATATTCATCATTAGAGCAGTTGTGGTAGCGATATACAAAGTCTATTGATGCGGGGTTCAATTTGCGTAATGAAAAAATGAACAAGCTGAGTAAGTTATCAACATTCTTTAAAAAATCATAAAATTCTTTTAGTACACTCAAGAGTTGTCAGGATCAATGTTCTTGGATCCTCAAAATTTATTTTGTATCATTATTACATTGGTACTTGAGAGTGGTAGCTTAATATAGGTCCACAATACAAAACCTAGTTTACCTGTGTAGTGTAATAGTGGCATAGGAAGATTTTTCTTTGAAAGCAAAAATGAAAGCTCAGCCTCTTGGAATGAAAATGCTTGTTTGCAAAACAAATGAATAAGAATGAGGTAGTTAAGGTGTTTGAAGTGATTTAGAGGTCGCTTTTAGGGCCGCTTTTAGGGTAGTTAAGGTGTTTGAAGTGATTTAGAGGTCGCTTTTAGAGAAGAGAGATGTTGAAGAGTACATCAAGTCAGTGAGAACCAAAGTGTAATGTGGTTTAGTTTGTGGCACTCCTTTGTTTCTCTACAAATGTGTGATAAATTCTTAGTTAAATGATGGTGAACAATTTTTGAAAAAAGAAAGTTGTGTCACGGTCCGCATTCAATGCAACAAGCAAAAATGAAAGCTCAGCCTCTTGGAATGAAATGCTTGTTTGCAAAAAAAATGAATAAGAATGAGGTAGTTAAGGTGTTTGAAGTTATTTAGAGGTCACTTTTAGGGTGGAAGGCTTAAAACTCCATTTTAAATGCACAAAAAAGAATGAGATTACTTCAAACCAAGTTTGTGAAGAAGTTAACTATGTTGCCCACTAGTTTCCCTTAAGAGTCCAAAGTGCTCAAAGATAGCAATCTTTGAAGGGCTATTTCTCGGAGACCGTGATGCTTACAGACTCTTCGTCCAAGGCTATGGGATTGTGTTGGGACCATCTACAAAAACCTCTCATTTTTTTCTATCTCGGAGGCGTTTTCCTATGGTGATGACTTTTCAGTGGAGGGAAAAGCTGCCAGATGCAAGCAGTGTAAAGCTGCAAAGTGGTGCAACTTTCATTCCGCAACTCGTACGACCAAACAGACTGTTCCAACACGTCTGTATGGGTACGTTTACACTGTGGATGGTCCTCTCTTGCACCCAAATATGTTGAATCACTCCGAGCTACATTGGACTGACGATTTCCCTTAAGAGTCCAAAGTGCTAAAAGGCAGAAATCTTTGAAGGTCTATTTCTCAGAGATCATGATGCTTACAGACTCTCTGTCCAAGGCTATGGGATTGTGTTGGGACCATCTACAAAAACCTCTCTCAATTTTTGCTATCTCGGAGGAATTTTCCTGTGGTGATGATTTTTCAGTGGAGGGAAAAGTTGCTAGATGCAAGTAGTGTAAAGTTGCAAAGTGGTGCAAATCTCATTCCGCAACTCGTACGACCAAATAGACTGTTCCAAAACTTCCGGATGGGCACGTTTACACTAGGGATGATCTCTGCACCCCAAATCTGTAGAATCACTCGAGCTACATTGGGTGTGACGATTTCCTTAAGAGTCTAAAGTGCTAAAATCACGGCTTAATCTTTAAAGGGCTATTTCTCTCAAAGACCATGATGTTCTGGACTCTCAGGTCAAGGCTATGGGATCGTGTTGGGACCATCTACAAAAACCTCTCTCGGTTTTTGCTATCTCGGAGGTGTTTTCTTGTGGTGATGACTTTTCAGTGGAGGAAAAAGTTGCCAGATGCAAGCAGTGTAAAGTTGCAAAGTGGTGCAACTTTCATTCCGCCTTTCATTATGACCAAATAGGCATTCCAACGTCAGGATGAGTGCATGTTCGCTAGGATGGTCCTCTCTTGCACCCAAATGTGTTGAATCACTCAGAGCTGCAATATTGGACCCTGACGATTTTCCTTAGTGCTAAAAGGAAACAATCTTTGGGGCATTTCTTAGGCAGAGTGATGTATAATTCTCCATCGAGGGCTATCCAGTTTTTTTGGGACCATCTACAAAAACTCTCGATTTTTGCTATCTTGGGCGTTTTCTTGTGGTGATGACTTTTGGGGTGGAAGGTGCTAAATGCAAGCGGTGTAAAGTTGCAAAAGTGGTGCAACTTTCGAACACAAACTTCAATGCTGACAGGGCAGGACTATTCCAAAACATCCCGGTATAGATGCGTTTACACTAGGGATAGTCCTCTCTTACCAAATCATGCAAATCACTCACGTGCTACATTGAATTTGTGATTTCCCTTAAAGTCAAAAGTGCTAAAAGACAACAATATTTGAAGGAGACTATTTCACCGAAAATGAAGTGATGCTTATAGACTCTTAGATCTAAAAGGTACGTGGGATCATGTTGGGACCTTCTACAAAAACCTCTCTCGGTTTTTAATATCTCGGAGGCATTTTCCTATGGTAATGAATTTTTAGTGGAGGGAAAAGTTGCCAGATGCAAGCAGTGTAAAGTTGCAAAGTGGTGCAGCTTTCATTCTGCAACTCTATCGACCAAGCAGGCATTCCAACATACGTCGGATAGATGCGTTTACAGCGGGTATGGTCGCTTTTGCAATGAAATACGCTAAATCACTCAGAGCTACATTCTTGGGCCAGAAATTGAAATCAAGTGAAAATTTGATGTAGACACAAGGGCACAATCACAATTTTTTTGCAACCTGCCTATTTGAGGCATCTAACAAGATTATTCTGACCTCTTTGGACAGTCCAAAACTCCCTTAAAACTTGACAAGAAACTAAATACACATTTCCCTCTTTAACCCCCTTAAACCCTTATAATAGTGAGAAACTAGTTTTTGTCCAATTACTCCACAATTTTCCAAAACACTAGATGAACACATAACTAATTCAAACACCCATATCCAAGTTACACAACATATATGAGAAACAACATAGACTCCTTTGGACCAGTGTTGACTTCCTATACATTCACCCTTGAACAGGCTACTCAATTAGCCCAAAAATGCAAAGCAACATACCTTCATACACCACACAGACCCATGAAACCTTGGCACAAAAAATAAATTGCCAAGAAAAAAAGGATTCTGCAATTGGATTCCATTTGTACAAACCTGTAACCGTCAAATCAAAAAACCCTTGTTTTTAGTGTAATTCTTGAGGGTTTATTGGATGTAGCTTTTCCACAACCTTTTAGACTCTGCCACCACCTTAGACACCTTTATTTAGGCCCCAATATTCTTAGAAAATAAAGAAATTTTTGATATCTCAAATATTTTTGGAAACCCTAGGGTAAAAACTCTATTTTCAAGTGAAAAAGACCACCATTTTTAGACCTTTAACTCTTTGCTTTATTTTAAAACCCAGTTCTCCACGCCTTCCACTCTTGAAATAATGTAAAGACATGTAATAAAGTTTCTACATAAATTTTTTATGCAAAAATGCTTGAATGGCTTGTGCCCAGGCAAAAAACACAAGAAAAACAGTAAAATATGAACTAAGCAATTGAAACTTTATTGATTCAAAGAAAAAAACTCCTTCAACCAAACCTGTCTCGAGCCCTTGAAGGCCTTAGGTACATTGCTATATCTTGGAATCCAACTCCCAATGCCTTTAACCACCAATATTAACTGACTTTTGAAACCTTAATGACCGTTGAAGGCCAAAATACAAACATTTTTCACATTAATATGACTCATGTAATGAAATGTTGCACTTTTCCACTTCTAACTTTACTAAGACCTCACTTAATGGTTTGAAATAGAATCATTACATGTTCAAAACACTATTATTGCTTGTCCCTAAACAAATTTACTAATTTTTCCTTCAAAGGCTACAAAGCAACAACTAGGACAAGTTGGGATCTCCATGTTTTTTTTACCCTAAAACCTAAAAAATCCTCCTAATACAAGACCATTAGGACTATTAGATCTCATTAAAGACAAAAACTCAAAATATTAACACTTTAATCATTGAAATGATCCACAATGATATTGTGGTGTAGGTGCTCAACAAAAATGGTGGTTACAACTTACTAATGTCAATGAAACGTGGGGGAAGCAAGATTTAAAGTTGGATCAAGCGATAGAGGCTCAATAGACATGTATGATGAATTTATAGGGGTGTGGCAGGTTGGAAACATTGATTTCCTTAAAAACCTCATAGCAGTTGCTAAAAATGAAGTTGCATCAAGTTGGATTTGAGAACAGCAAAGTTGCAAGCGGCTATAATAATTTATTATATATAAATGGGAGATAATACAAAACCTGGTTCAAGCCTTGAGCATATCGGCCGGGAAGCAGAACTAGGAAGAAAACCCGGTTGTATTTCGATTAAATTAAAATAAACTCCTTTACAAAACCTATGAGTTTCAAAATGCATACCCACTGTACATTTAAACATGCACTACTCGATGCTAGACATTTGACCCATATTTTCAAAATCGGCTGTGAGTTGCCCCATACTACAAATTATGGCTATTTCAGCTGACTTTGAATTTGAGGGAATTCAATTTTAAAATTTTCTATTAGAGGCGCTGGGGCAGACAGCAACAATAGTAGTATGTTCACGTTCTGGAAGTGACAAGCACACAATACAAACCATCAGTGTGAAATTAACCAATCTATATTATTCTAAATGACACAAAATGTGATGAGATGGTAGTACGAAACAAGGTAGCGAATAGCCAATCTATATTGTTGTAATTTGTCGTATACCTCTCCAAAAGGATTAGAGATGGCTATTGTTGCAGCGGGTCCATGATCAATCGTGCCAGGAATATCGCAAAAGTGGGAAAATGAGAAATCTATATTGTCACAATAGAAAAGATGCTTAGACTAACAAATTTATATTAATCTAAACAACTTGAATGATGATGAATTGGTGATGCAAACTATAAAAGATGCTTGGAATAACCAATCTATATTGTTGTAATCTATTGCATACCTCTCTGAAAGGATCAAAGCTAGCTATTGTTGCAGCATGTCCATGATGAATCATGCCAAGAATATTGCAAAAGTGGGAAAATGAGAAATCTATATTGCCACAATAGAAAATATGCTAAGACTAACAAATCTATATTAATCTAAACAACCTGAATGATGATGAATTGGTGATGCAAACTATAAAAGATGCTTAGAATAACCAATCTATATTGTTGTAATTTGTCGCATACCTCTCCGAAAGGATCAGAGCTGGCTATTATTGCAGCAGGTCCATGATCAATCATGCTAGGAATATCACAAAAGTGGGAAAATGAGAAATCTATATTGTCACAATAGAAAATATGCTTAGAATAACATATCTATATATTAATCTAAACAACCTGAATGATGATGAATTGGTGACGCAAACTATAAAAGATGCATACCTCTTCGAAAGGATCAGAGCTAGCTATTGTTGCAGTAGGTCCATGATCAATTGTGCCAGGAATATCACAAAAGTGGGAAAATGAGAAATCTATATTGTCACAATAGAAAAGATGCTTAGACTAACATATCTATATTAGTCTAAACAAATTGAATGATGATGAGTTGGTGATGCAAACCATAAAAGACGTATACCTCTTCAAAAAGATCAAAGCTGGCTATTGTTGCAATAGGTCCACATGTGATCAATCTCGCCAAAAATATCACAAAATTGCATACAAAATATCACTATTAAAGACACTTGCATTGAAATAGTATATTGAATATCAGTATTAAATAAAGAACACTAATGAACTTAATCATAATGAACATAAGCATTCTACCTTCCATTCTTGAAAATGCTATTCAAGTGTGCCTATAGGGTCATCTCTTTGCTTAAGAGTATCCAATATTGCTTCATGATCAACATTACTAAGTGTCCATAGTTGTTTTGTCTTTGGTCTGGCATGATGCTTCAACAACTTAACATTTGTTGCTATAATAAGGTGCGAATACATGAGAATGGTTTTGTGTTTCTCGTAGTCTTCAAATGCAGGTATGCCATTCTTTCTAATCATGTATGTTCACAACCAAGTTCCTGTAACCACAACTGAACCTATAGGATACATGAAACCATCATCATCTTCCATTAGTTGTGTTACCTTATGCTTTACCCTCACACATCGAGCCAACCAATAGTCTGATCTCTCTTCATTCCCCTGTGGTGCAACAACTGCAAAAATATGTCCTAGCTATAGTAGATCTAAAAGTAGGTCGTAATCAACTAAACTTTCCATTGTGTCATTTTTCATGGATATTGTTTGAGATAAAGGAGTTAAATACTGTGGTACCCATGTATCCACCCACTCACTTGACTCACACTGAATATGACTCTAACAAAAACAAGCCAACTCTCGTGTCCAAATGGTCCATGTGCTTGCATCTGAGCTTCGAAATGAATGCATCTTTGAAGAATCTTTGTTTGTATGACAATCCAATCTACCTCCCACTTTACCCTCCTCAATGAACCAAAATAATCTGCACACTGTTGAATCAAGTGTCCCTCCCTATGACAATGTTGAACTCCACCAATCAACTATAGAACGTTCATCACTGAATTTTGCTCTTGAAATCTTCAATTGCTCCTTAACTAGAGCTCTCTTTACGCATGCACCTGCTCCATCATGCTCCCCTTTCCCATGTCCAGCTTAAAAAAAACTCCAAATATGAGGTAGAACCCTCTCTGCATGCATTCTACTCAACCAATAAAACATACGAGCATTCTTGAATTAACCTGTGCAATTATCTGACCAAATTAGATGAAGGCCCAATGCTATATCATGCTCCTGCAAGAACTCAAAAAAATTCTCGAAACAATGTTGGACATACTCAGACAAGCGAGATCTATCATCACTCATATAAAAATGATACTCTCTTATTATCTTTCGATCCTCCTCTATACTATCAGGTGCATGTCTAAACGTTATGTGGACAAAAATAGCAATCTGAATGGAATTGTAATATTGAGATTGTATCTCATTTTGTGGTTGCAATGTGTAGTTTTCTGCAAAATCAACCATTGATATAATAGTGCCAATTGGAAAAGAGTCCTTACACATCCTAAATTGTTGATCAAACCACTGAGACCTATGACTATGCCTTGCATACTTGTAGAAAAAATTGTCCTTAAAGTCTGAAATAAAATCAGCAACACTACATTCTTTTGTAACCAACTCACATCTAGAACCTTCACCTCCACTTTGCAAAGTATATTTGACTATCTCATATCTTTTTTTCTCAACAAGCTTCTTTCCAAATTCATGTTCGGAACTCTCATGAAAACATTGAACAAACTTTGACAAGCCACCACATTGTGAGAACTTTGCATTTAAATAATCATTTCTATAGAAAAAGCAACCATCATCTCTAGAACATAAAAATAGATCGAGCAAGTCCCTTGATGATTTCAGAAGATGCATTGCACCACACTCTTGCAGCATTTCATTAGTATGAAAAGTAGAACGGATATAGCATAATAGCTCATGGTACATTGAAAACTCCACATGGTATTTGCAACAACAAGTATTACGAATCTTAAGAGGCACACAATAAAATGGCTTCAAACCCTTAAAAGTCCTTTGCGAGATTTCCATATTTTTATGTGTTTCAATAAATTTTTTGAACAACATTGTTTGGCTTGATTTCAAGAAATTTTTAGGATGTGGTGTACGGTCTCGATTGCCAATTCTTAACTTTAAGACATCCTTTGCATTGGGTGATACTCTAGAGTTATCATGCCAAAATTGTTGAATTACCTACTTTACATTATTGGTTAGCTTTTTATCAACACATGGAAGCCTCTCGGCAAAAGCCCATGTATCATTTTGAAGAGGATCATCTATTCTTTCTCTTCTTACAAGTGCTCTATCCAAAGTTTTATGATTTATGTCAAAATCAATACAAGTTTGTCTCATAAAGCGAGCCTTTTTCAATTGATGGCTTACTAGGGCAGTTGTAATGACTCTCCGAGCAGCTCTCTTATCCTTTTCCTTGTTACTTTTTCCAATAGATTTGAGAACATTAAATAGATTTTGACAATAATAGAATTTTTGGTCTTCTTATTCACACGAATCTTCAATTTGGCTAGCAAGGTCTCATCTTTTGCATACTGCTTAATTATACAAAAGTTGGCATTGCTAGGTCAATGTCTTATCACTAAAATATTGGCTAAAAAGTATTCTAGCCCACAACCGAACAGTTCGTGTTGACCTCTTGCCTTCAAAATTGTTTATAATGTTCTCATCAAATTCAAGTAACCATTTAGGGGTTCTTAAAGGTCTTGAAATTGGAATATGTCTTTCTTCCATACAAGGTTCTTCATTTCTCATGTAATTTGGTGAATCATAATTTACACTTGCTTTAATATATGTTCAAAATCTCCATTTCCAACATTTTCACCTTGAACATTTTCAATATCAATTTGAATAATTTTATTCCCAATTTCAATATCATGTTCAACATCTTCAAATCCAACATTTTCACCTTGAACATTTTCATTATCAATTTCAATATCATGTTCAACATCTTCAAATCCAACATTTTCACCTTGAACATCTTCCATTTCCTCTTCACTTGAAAGAATGCTTTAGGGCTTAGATTCATCAATATTTAACATACCTTGTCTTCTCTTCCTATGACCTTCTCTATATCTCTTTGTCTATATGCTTTAATTTGTTCTTTTGTAAGCTTTCTTTTATGTTTTTGCTTTGGACGACTAATGCTCCCCATTATACCTCTTAAAAGATGCTTTAAAATCATTGCTTATGACAAATTTGAGTAGAAGATGCTACAAAAAGTTGATCTTTGTCTCTTCCTATCTGAAATTGCGTGTGTGTCGCCTGCAAACAAAATGTAGGGTTCGTTGGAATGCACA